>JAPYZO010001553.1:0-18994 GCA_030522905.1 Torymus flavipes
ACGCTATTCTCTCTGCCCTACACACTGCAATCTCGATTTTTTCTTTTATCGCGTGTATACGAGTTCGCGCTATCGAATCGAATACCGCGCACGCATAGGTTTTGTACGGAAAGTGCGCGCACGCGCGTGTGTACAGTGTGACACACCTCGTGAAATCACCTGCAAGCTTATACTGCTGCTGCTGCTGCTGCAACAGTGTGTGTGTGCGAGAGAGGAATGAATACGCACACGAAGCTTTTTTCTTACTTCCGAGCGAAGGTCTGCCGCTGGTTTATAAATAGATTATTATGTGTCGCACGCGTGGATATTGAATTTTTTTTATATGTTGCGTTATATATTGTTTAAACTAATTTTAACGGTTGCGTGTGAGATTCGCAAACGTTTATAAAAAAAAAGACAGAAAGAATGGTTTCTTAGTAAGAGATAAAATTAAAGATGCAATATTACTCATGGAAAGATAAATATAGGCTTTGCGCGTACGACATCGCTGTATACATCTCGCGATTAAATGTCACCGCAAGTGAGCTTTTTTCCATCCTCCGGGGACAAAATATTCCTCTTAAAAAAAGATCATTCGTTCGCACGTCAAGGATATCATAACCTATTTTTACAAAAGCTTGAAAAACATCTTTCACACACACACATAATAAATTTTATTTAAAACCGTACGATGACACATTATTCCAGCGCTCGCAACTTTCAGTCACGATCTCGCGAATTTCCTCTTCATACTATATACACGCCATTCCGACCGCAGCATCTAATCCGCCACTTATTCGCGCAGCAAGGCCGAACCTCTGATAGCGCGCGTGCGCGAAATTCTCATTGTAGATGTATAGTTCCGCGCCGAGCTGCCACGAAAATTCCCGGGGTCCATTTAAGTACCTCGCCGACACGTTTCGACATCCAGGAAGGTCACGAGTCTCTGCATCCCGCGCGCGAGCGAGAGAGAGCTCCACTCTTTCTTATTACGCTCATTGTCATGATTTCCACATTGACTGCGAGCGGCGGCGTGTCAGTGCTTTAATATTATATACCCCGTCGCCGACGAATTTCTCTTTTGTTCCTTCGCTGCTGCGGCTGCGCTGCTTCCTTTCAGCGTTGTACATATACTACTTCGCCTTTGATATAGAGCAAGCGCGACTCGTTTCGATACACCTTTATATAGAGTGTCAGGAATATATCGCTGAACGTGCACGTATATTACGGCGCACCATTGTTTTGGTCATCGCTCAACTTTTTCTAATCGGTATTCAAGAACTATATTATACTCTATATGACCTCACCGTAGTCGTGAGCTTCGACACTGTGACTATATCAATCGTCAGCGTGTACACAGCTTTCACCGCGCTAATCCGCCCGCATTTTTCAACCGCTGCTGCTTCTTTGCATCCTTTCACGTTGTAATCCGAAATTGCAGAATGTATATATAATTATATGCAGTCCCGCCGCGGCTATAATACACCGTTACATCAGTGCAGTTCTTTCTCTCCCGTCGCCCCAGGTGGTCCCTCCCAAACGAGTTTCCCGCGGCCCGTCGGTCACGAAAACTCGCGCGCCCGCGCGACTACTTGAGAGGAAAAAGAGAACTGAATTATTCAAACTATATTACAGTGTCGCGGTGAACCGTGAAAAATGCGTGTCTTTTAATAATCTGTAATAAATATCGGGAATATCTTCCAGAGGGAATTTGTCGACGATGGGATATATTATATTTGTTATTTATTGGAGATTTCACAGGTGTGTTTTGATTAAACTTTGATATAGTATAAAACCTATATAAACACCGGCTCTCTTATCAAACCCTATAATACTTTAATATTTTTTCCTCGCGAGAAATTCCTCTGGTTGGAGTGGACCCTGATGTGTCTATTCTACATACGCAGATGCTCCTCCGCGTGTTTTATATTGTATGCAAAGTTAATTCACACGTTGATAATGTATGCCGCGTGCGCAAACACTTTGCGAGCGCGCGCGCTTGTGTCACACAGCTAGACGTCTGTGATATGCATGATAGCTTTGTCTCTTGGATTTTTACGTTATCAATTTTTATACCTCGCGAGCGCGTGCCTCTCTTCCCGTTCAACCACACAGTTTTCTATTTCAGATGATTTAAAACCTTGAAAATCATTATAGCTCCGCCTACAGTGAATTCAAATATGAAATATATCGCTGCGTCTATATTAATTAGAAGCTAAAATCGTTCTTCAATTGACAATTATTATCATTGTTTATTATTTATGCTAAACCTATACACACGTCCTCTCTGCTAATTACGTCTCTTCGCTCCTCGATCTTGATAAAGCGACCATTTAAAACTAATTTTCGCCTCTCTCTATTCTTCGGTCTAATCGCTCTCGCGTCGCCTTCGCGTCGCGCGTGACATTAATCCACTAAGTATACACAGCACAACCCGTAGAGAAGCGAAACACCTCCTGTCCGATGCGCCTGGAATAACAATATCCCCACCGCTATCTTTCGTAATCGGCGTATAGAAATCATAATAGCATACGCGACGACGCCTGTATCATAAATTTATTATGTTAGCCGTATATACGCCGCGACTTCCGCGTGGGGATCGCGTTTTGTACGCACTAAATTTTTAGGGAGCCGTTCAACCTCGCGAGCAGTCTGCTATCGTACGTCGACGGTGTTCGATGGCGTTTCGTTTTTTTTTAATTTTTTTTTTCGTCTATAGCGGCAATATGAGAGGTCGTTGATTTTTTTAATGGTGGTGCGGATACTGCGAGTGTTGTTAAAATCGCTTTGAGGATTCGGTGTATAGATACTTAAGTGAAGGAGTGATTTAGTGGTCGGAATTATGCGGTGTATGCTGTGCAGATGCTCCCTCGACTTTTTACAGGTGAAATAGTGGAATTTTTTGGGATTAGCATAAAGGCGTGGTATAGTCGTCGTCGTTGATGTGTGATGAGGCCGCGATGTTTATGATGTAACCGATTACTTCCAAGTTCGTGGAACGTTGTTGTTTTTTTTTATTAGAAAAGTGCAATAATGAAGTTTCTGTTGTTTTATTGCGGGTTTGCGGAAAATGGTCTTTGCAATATTTATCGACATGAGTCATACTACGAATGCTAAAGGTGCATAACAACAAAAATAACAGATATCATGTGCTATTTTGGTACTTGAATTTATTAACTGAATGTATTCTTGATGATTTCTTTTAATGTTGTAATACAAAGTACATTATTAAGAGAAAATTATTCTACAATTAATAATTATAAAATAATTAATCGTTAAATGATTTTTCATTGGAAGTAATGTACTCACACTGCGCTCGTAAGTGTAATCAAAAAGTATAAGTGGAAAGTATGAAACTCATTTACGACCTCACAACTGTTACTTGTTAGTTAACTATGTAAGTAAAGATAAAAATGTTCCTATATGCTAGAGATTATGCAATGAATTCTAGCCGAGGAGATAAATGTTTGCGTACAAGAAAAACTATTTAGTCCCATACATCTTTTTAGTATGTAAGAAAATGCTTACATTCACCGGTGGCCGTTTTTTAAATCAACAGTGCTTTTCTTATAGTTAATATATGTTCCCGAGAAAAACGTTTATTAGCGTACTTTCTCGGGAAACAAATTAATTGTATTCATTCATTTTTCGTAACTCGTTAGTAACTATAATTACTGTTAAGCTGCCGTACTATGACTTAAGTCACTCCAGAAGCTTCTTTAAAGGAAGTTATTTGCGGACTAATTTAAGACCTGATGTATTCCCATTGGTATTGGCATCTTGAAAATTTTTCATAATTGCCAATAAATTCTTGTCAGAATAAAGTTGTTTGTTCAGCATTAAAAAAAACATTAGATGAATAATAAACATATTATCGCAATTATACAATATACACTACAAAAAAATAAAAAACAAATCACAATATTATCATCGTATAACTACTACTCGTCATAAAGCAAAAAAAGTTACACGTCAGAGGCTCACTAAAGTATCTATTACGGTATTATAAAAGAGATAGGCGAAAATGGTAATTAGAGGCAATTGATAGGTATGTCGTGTACCAAGATACAGTAATCTCGAAGTTTATTTTGAAAATATATCCCGGTTTAGTGCATTATCAAACCTTACTTTCACGTAACGCGTTATCAAGTTACTTTGTCATTCCTCAAAACTCGACTTAAAAAGCGAGGACGCAACCCGAAGACGCTAATTACATAACGCGAATATGCATCACATATAAAATGAGCGTTTTGAAACTACCTATAAACGCTCTACCGTGTCACCAAAATTTCAACGTATTCCCGTTACGAATGTTTTCACGTCTACATATATAAACATCGTATATACATCTTATATAAAATATCTACGAATTAAGCCAATTAATAATATAAAGCACACGCTGTCTATCAAAACATCAAAACAACATTGACAACGCACGTGAATCAAATTAAAATTCCTCAATTCGCCTTTCGCAGCTGGACACATGGTTCGGGAGGCCGAAGAAGTCGGGGCGGGGCGGCGGCCCCGGTCACAACACGATGCCCCGACCGAATTCCGGGGAGGACTTCAACGAGGTCGAGCATCAGCGCTTCATGATCGAGAAGATGGACGAGGAAACGACCAACGACAAATTCGAAGAGCTTTTGGTAAGTTGTTAAATAACATTTAAGTAATTTTACCTTTTTTTTTCTTTTAGTAGTGGAATAGTTTTTTTATTTATTAAAAAATTGAATATTATACTCTGAACGTTCAGTTTTTGCTAGATTGGAATTTGTACGCGTCGAAGGCATTTCGGTTATTTTGTTAGTTTTGTTGAGGAAGCACTGAGGGGAACTTTACGACGAAACACATGTGAACAAGTGGTTTCGTACCACCGACGTTCCCACAAACTAGTTGAATGGCTATTTAGAGGACGACACTAAAAGGTCTCTTGACCGTCTGTCTCGCGTGTATACGCCGGCGTCTTTTTAAATGGAGCTTTACATTTAACTGGCTTTTAACGATGCAATAACATTGTTCGAGTTATTAGGCAAAAAAGCTTTATGCTTATTTTTTTTTAATTGAACGTTTTTTGTAATTATGTTTCGAAGAGTATATATTGTTGTGAAGAATTGTAGTTAAATTTTAACAAGCTTTTAATTATTATTTTGGAGCTAAAATTAACTTCTTCTAAATAAAATGATTGTCTTCCTGTTTCATTTTATTTTCCATTTTTATTTTATGAACTATATGTATAAGCTAATGTAATCAAATAAGATATTTATAAAAACGCGACACTATAGTGAAGGAGGATCTTTCACAAAATAAAAACCAATATTTTTGAATAAAATTGAAATACATGATAAATATAATGATTACTACAGTTTCTGTGTGAAATTTCAAGGTAGCTTAAGAAGAAATAGTACGACATTAATAAAAATCGAGTTTTGAATTTACATTATACTGTAGAGCCTTATGATGGAAAAACGCGATTTTATTCTGTATTTTTGCATAATTTTTATACTTCCAGCCTATTTCAGCCAGTTATAGAGTCAATAAATAAATATATGAGTCGACGAAGGTTAAACAAACTTGTTTAATATTAACCTAAAAAAATTTAAGCCAAATACGTGACATATATACTTACAGCTCTTTAAATTTAAAAAAATTTCTGAATTCATTGTATAGTTTATAAGATTACCTTGCAAGCAATAATATTAATATTGGAGGCTAAAAATCCATTAAATACGCTCTTTAGTAAAAGGCTCTCCGAAAAACTAACATAAAAATTAAATTCCTGAGGAAAAACAGTAAAAATGCTCAAAAAAGACCATACAAAATTAAACCAAAAATCAAAACTACTAACTCGTCCACTGTATACATTCTATAACCATAAACTGATTTCCCACAGGCAAACATGAACTTGACGGAAGAGAAGAAAGAGCCGTTGCGCCAGCAGTCGGAACGCAAGAAGAAGGAGATGCTGATCCTGCACTACAAGGGCAGTATCCCCGACAGTCGGAGCAAGTTCGACAAACCGGCTGATTACATTCAGTACCTTTCGCAGCCCGACCTAAGCGTCAACAAGATCCACACATGCATCGAGTCACTGAGGATCGCCCTCACCAACAACACCCTCAGCTGGGTTCAGGAGTTCGGCACCAAGGGCCTCAAACAGGTCCTCAGTATACTCAACGAGTGCTATCGGAAGTGAGTATAAATTTAAACGTTTGAATGGTTGTTGGATTCTTGGGAATGTGGATATATTGTTGATTTAGAATCATACGTTATAAAGTTTAAGTCTGTTGACTGTTTATTGATAGTCGATGTTTATTTGCATGACATGTTTTATCGGATGAACTTGAATGTTCGTAGAAACCCGCTACACCTCAATATGGGGTGTGATAAGATTACGTTTGGCATTTTAAATTATACATGTATATATCTGCAGTCTTAAGAGATTAATCATCTCTCTTTTGTAAATAAATCTAATTTCTGACCTTATTTTATTACAGTTCTTTCCTAAATTTTAATGGGTAAATTTATATTCTTTTCAATTTACGTTGTTGTGCTATATATGGTTTTTATTTTACTTTGATGTTGTTTTTTGTTAGATTATTTTATTTGACATATATACAAATTACTGGAAGATTGACAGAACCAGAATGTAATTTTAAAAGTATTATTTTTATTGTCGCCAATTGTTATTTATTTTTGATTATTCTACGTCGCATCAACTATATAATTGTTAGCGACCATATGTTGATTATTATTTTAGACGACTCAACCTAGTATATTGGTAGTAGCAGACCTTCGATAACTTTTTCATGTTTATTTTTGCTTTTTAATAGAATAATAGAAATAATCGAGTCGCAGAAGACAATAACGACTGTTCCCTACTCTATCAGTCGACGCATGTATGAAAAAAGCACAACCTATTTATTGCCCTTTGTTGAAAGCATGGCTTTACAAATGCATTTACATACGTAAAAGCATGCACCTTTGGCCAATAGTCACTCCGCAACTTCTAACAAAACCACCTGACTATATTAATAATGCCAACAGCGACAGGCGATACGAGCGCATCCAGTACGAGTGTCTACGATGTCTGAAAGCCATCATGAACAATACAGTGGGCATGAAGGAGATGCTGGCCCATCACGAAGCCCTGACCATCGTCGCCCGATCTCTCGAGCCCAACAAACCTTCAGTGATGTGCGAGGCTGTGAAACTGCTCGGTGCAGTATGTCTCATTGACAGCAACAGTCACAAGAAGATTCTCGATGCGATCACGATGAACAGCGAGTTCAACGGCAAGGAGAGGTTCATGCCCATCGTTCAGGGACTCATGAATAAGCAAAATGAGAATCTGAGGGTAAGGATCGCGTTTTATCTAGACATGTAGGAAAATCCGAAAATAGACAAAAATTTGTGATGATAAATCAGAATTAATGATTATTTTATTTGAATGTAGTTGTTGGAATTCACTCTGCTCTGTAAATTCATAATTTGACATTGGTGCAAATTAAAATCTAATTTTTTTTTAAACAGTGGCATTGTGTTCGCATACGAACTATATGCATATTTTGCGTCTTATCGGAATTGCATTTTACAACCGTGGCGCGATAACGCATTTATTCCCGGGGTCCAATAAACTTAATGAATTCTATTATTACTACGAAAACACTTATCTATGTATAATTGGAATTGCAGGTGGTATGTCTCCAGCTCATAAACTCTATAATTTCGTCAGCGGAAGACTTGGACTTTCGATTGCATTTGCGGAACGAGATAATGAGAGTCGGATTAGCCGATATCTTGGAGACGTTGGAAAGCGAAGACGAATCAGAAGACTTGACGAGGCATTTGAAAATTTTCAACGACCACAAGGAAGAGGACTACGAAGAATTTGTACAAAGATTTGACCAAGTCAGATTGGAATTAGATGACGTCAATGATTGTTTCGAAGTCGTGAAGAATATGGTGATGGACACACCGGCGGAACCGTATTTTTTATCGATTGTTCAACACTTATTGTTCATCAGAGACGATGCCCTGATAAGGTAAAAAATCGTTGACATAAAATTCTAATAATTCCACCAAAGCAATTTTTCTAAACATATTTTTTCAATTTCCAGGCCTGCATATTACAAATTAATCGAAGAGTGCGTGTCGCAAATCGTGCTTCACCGCTCTGGTTATGACCCGGACTTCAGAGCAACGAAACGCTTTCAGATTGACGTGCAGCCTCTGATTGAGACGCTGGTCGAGAAGTCTCGCGCCGAAGAGGAACAACGACTGATCGAGCTGTCGCAGAAGCTCGAGGAGGCGATCTCGAAGAAGCAGGAGGCCGAGGCCAAGCTTCAACATGCCGAAAACGTGATTCGGGAATTGGAGAAGGGCACCGGCAAGAGTGCAAGTAGCATAGCGGTAATTATCTATTTACTGATTGTATCCGAAGAAAGTAAAATGGCCCACTTTAAAATGGGGAAATAATTAACTACTTTGCTATTACATGCAGAATCAAAATATTATTAAGCGAAATGAGTAAAGTTAGATCGTAAAATGATACGAGAAAGTGTGCTTACATAATGTATGTAAATTGCAGATGATATGTCTGATTATCCTTGATCTGTAACTACTCATTCACTCATACACGTTCTTATACACGGTCATTGCATATTCTATGTTATTCATGGTCTTTAATCTCATTTTTCATTACTATTCGTAACTCCGGGCTACTTATTCAATCAGACTGTTTCATTCTCAATGCAACGAAGATGGAAATTTTCATTTTGTTAGAGGAGAGCTAAATTATCTCGTTACCCATTGTCTTTTATATCGCTGTAAAGTATTCTATTGACACATGTTGGTGCCTTTTAAAAGTTATAAAACCATCAATTTAAAGATAATTACGAAGATTACAGAAGTTCTTCATAATTTTAATAATTCTATACTTTACATCAGCAAAAAATCGGCAATTGTCCGCCACCGCCGCCGATGCCTGGCAGCGCGGGTCCAGGTGGTGGCCCTCCTCCGCCACCGCCTCCACCACCGATGATGGGTGGAGGTGGACCACCACCTCCGCCGCCAATGCCTGGCATGGGTGGTCCACGCGGACCACCACCTCCACCGATGCCTGGTATGATGGGACCACCGCCTCCGCCGATGCCGGGAATGGGTGGACCACCGCCTCCTCCAATGATGGGCGGACCAAGGATGCCCATGCCGAACGCTGTGCAGGTGCTACCACACGGGCTCAAGCCCAAGAAGAAGTGGGACGTCGAGGGTCCGCTGAAGAGAGCCAACTGGAAGGCGGTAAGATATCGCTGTGTTGATGGTAATCGTTATTTGGACTATTGAAGATTGTAACTTAATTGTTGAATTTGGTTTGTATAGATTTTACCTCACAAAATGTCGGAAAAATCGTTCTGGGTAAAGGTGCAAGAAGACAAATTAGCAAGCCCAGAGATACTATCTGGGCTGGCGCAGAAGTTCTCGTCTAAGCCGGCAAGCAGAAAGATGGATGACGTCGTTGATAAGTACGTTTCGTTCGCAATTAATTTTACATCTTAATTAAAGAAAATGTAAATTTTGTAAATAAGATATTCCATGTTTAGGTCAGCACCATCGAAAAAAGTTAAGGACCTTAAAGTTCTGGATAGTAAAGCTGCCCAGAATATTTTGATTCTTATCAATGGTACCCTGAAGCACATGGCATACGACGAAGTCAAAACGTGTTTGTTGAAGTGCGAAGGACAAGTCATCAACGATAATATACTTCAAGGTCTTATACAGTACTTGCCACCACCAGATCAATTAACTAAACTGCAAAATTACAAAGACCAATATGATGATTTAACAGAAGCCGAACAGTTTTGCGTTACGGTAAAAAAGAAATTTTTATAACTAACTATTCTCCAAATATATGCAAGAAATGGTATTGATCATATTATAAATATTCTTACAGGTATCTCAAATTAAGAGATTATTACCTAGATTAAGATCTTTAAGTTTCATGTTGAAATACGAAGAACTCGTTCAAGATATTAAACCTGACATTGTAGCTGGAACGGCTGCTTGCGAAGAAGTCAAGAACAGTAAAAAGTTTGCACGAATTCTGGAGCTTGTTCTGCTTCTTGGAAATTACATGAATTCAGGATCTAAGAATGGACAAGCTTTTGGATTTGAAATTAGTTTCTTAACTAAGGTAAATTAGTCATCATTGATATTAGTACACATTTAATTGAGTATTTTTGAAAAAACATTCATGAATACTTTTTATTACAGCTCACAAGTACAAAAGACATTGAAAATAAGCAGACGTTGCTTCATTACCTAGTCGATACGATAGAAAGAAAATTCCCGGATTGTTTGAACTTCATTGAAGAATTAACTCACGTTGACAGAGCTAGCAGAGTATCATTAGAAAATGTTCAACGGACACTTCGACAAATGGATTCAAATATTCGTAATTTGGAACAAGATTTAAGAAATTCTTCAGTTCCACAAAGTGATCAAGATCAATTCGCCAAAGTCATGACGGTATTTTGTTCTACCTTTATTTAAATATTTAGACTAGACTGTTTCTCTGTTTTTAATTTTTTGTTTAATTCAATTTTTCGTATTCTTTTGCAGCCGTTTGCGAAAAAAGCTCGAGAATCGTACGAAGTAATGCAGAACATGTTTAAGAACATGGATTCTCTGTACAATGATATATCCGAATTCTACGCCTTCGATAAGCAAAAATGCACAATTGAAGAATTCTTTGGCGATATAAAGAAATTCAAAGACGATTTTGTGGTAATACTCAAAGTTTGCTTTGGTTATATATTATTGTATTAACGCAATTTAAAATTAATAGAACGAACACTATAATAAATCTGTATCGTGTCTTTCAGCAAGCACAAAAGGAAATACAGAAACTGCGCGAAGCAGAAGAGAAACAAAGGCGTGCGCGGGAAGCTCGCGAGAAGGCAGAAGCGGAACGAGCAGCTCGAGCAGAGCGCAAACGTGCCCTTGTCGACCTGAAGGCTCATGAGAATCAAGAGGGAGTAATGGACAGTCTCATGGAGGCACTACAGACTGGCTCGGCCTTCAGTCGACCGGACCAACGAAGAAAACGACAGACTCGTGCTGCCGGCGGTAAGTTCAAGATTCGAGTCAACAACAAGGGCTACGTGACCCTCAAATTGACCAAAGGAGCCTGGAAGCTCAAGCGCACGCCCAGCAACAAGCAAGCAAGCGACGAAGTACACATTAAGAAAATTAAAAAGATGAACGCGAGTGATTTGAGTATTAAAGAGGAATTCAATTCGATCATTAGCGGAATTAGGGTATTGAATGACGATACTGAGGACCCACAAGTTAAAATAGATCTCGTTAAGAGGAAATTAGACTTCTCTAAGAAGAAATATAATAATAACAATAATAATCAAAAGCTGTTTAATAAATCTAAAAGTAGAATGTTTAGGAAAATGAAAAATACCTCGAAATATTTCGATAAAAACGTTTCTTTATCGCGTCCGAAAATTGTAGTTGGTAAACGACCAAGGCGAAATGCTTTTGTTAGACAAGTCGTGGTAAAGCGACGCAAGAAAATTGCTAAGAAGGTGAAATCTCATAGACCGGGAAAATACTTAGGGAGCCCTCCGAGTGCAAATACAACCTTACCTATATGGCACGAACTTAAAAGAGCTTCGACTGTACGAAGAACCGCTAAAAACCGATTATCGTTATCTTGTAATGATTTACCTTCGAAAGTTAATGACGGGGCTGTTGCTAAACTTATTACTAAATTCGCTAATGAACAGCAAGATTTTAAAATTCCAGTAATAAAAAATAAAAAAAATAATGACTCATATGACGAGATTTTAGAATGTAGTATCGAACAGTCGGCTGATGCCACTATCGACGCAGTTAACAATACCAATATTGTAGAAAACAAACCGCATAAATTGAGAAGGTTATTTACTTTTAGGGGCTCAAAACTGAGCGAATCATTGCGATCGAATTCATCGGTTAGCGCTGCTAAAAAAGAGGCACCGATAAATCTCGTAAACGCGCTCTCGCCGCAGACTGAAATACTTAAAAAACCCCTAAAGTGGAAGATCTGGAGGGGTATGAAGCAAACCGGTAAAATTGCGATATCTGTTGGTAATCGCTCTAACAAATAGCAATTTTTGTATATTTTTTTTTAATTTTGTATGTGAATAACACTTGCGACGATACAAGAATTTTTTTAAGCGCGAACGTTTTGTATTTTTGTTTATAATTAAATCAATACAATTTTTATAATTTTTTTTTTGTTTATTTTTTTTTTATTTTTTATTTCATAAATTTGAAATAATATAATGGTGACTTTGTCAGTAATGTTTGAAAAATTTTCAAGTGGGGAGCCAGTGTAATTAAAGTAAAATGTGTTACGTGAACACCTTTTACAAGTTTTCAATGCATGATTGTGGACTAATCTTAATCCATCGACCAATGAAATATCTATTTATTTGTATTCAAAATTGACCGGTTCCTTATCTTATGAGAACGATATTTATGTTGATTTTGTGTACTTAACAACTCCTGTTTGCTTGCTTGCTTGTTTATATTAATAATGTGTATGGCCAAAGTCATACATTTTACAGTTTTTTGAATTGTGTATTGTTAATTACTGTTTAATATTATTATTCAGATTTTTATGTTAACATTATTGTTTGCAGCTGAAAGAAGAGCACAATTGAATAGAAGTCGTTCTCGTACAGGATTGGTTGGGACTGGACTATTAGGAAGAGAATTATCTACGTAAGTTTACAGTTTTTAAATGCAAATAGACCTTAAAACCATATTTTCCTAAAATAAAGTTAATTTTTTATCGGATCTTGTTCAATAAATCGCATTTTTTTACTTTTTGATTTATATTAATCATGTTTTATACATATTTATAGTCTTATAATTTCTTATGATTTTGTTTTAGAGAACTCCTTAGTTCAGCGTAATAGGAAATCGCTGTTAATAGTGAGGCTGTGATAAACTGTTTTGCAGAAAAGCGAAATCTTCAATTTTTCAGTAATTGAAGTATTTGTCGATGCATGGAGATGAATGCCTTGCAATTAGTAAAAGAAATAATTACGCCGTCCATACAGATATATACTACAATAGTATAATGGCAGAACAAAGTATTTTTTTACAATGAAGTCGTTGTAAAAAGTTTGGAAAGGAAGTCGATATAAACAACGGCAAGATCCATCAACATGTAATTAAGAGAGAAAGGTTGCTCACAATTAGACGAATATTTTGTAATTAAAGACACTGCCACGGCTGGTTGTGCTGCAATTTGAAGGAGTATCATTGTGCCAAAAACACACATGTGGGCGAGACAAAGTTGCAAATAAAAAATCTTTTTTTTAAACTTGTCAAAATAACAGATATATATGTATATTGGCATGCTGCACTGGGCATTAGCTTTATTTTAGAATATTTTTGTATGATTCTCAGAGCAATATCAAGCAGATATAGAAGAGATTTTATATGATTTAAAAGAAGATACTTTAGCAACTTCACAATCGTGCCTAAAACCTGTTTTCATTAACTTTGAAAAAGCAGGAATTTTTTAAAATTTTTTTAAAAGAAATTTTTTTACATGATGATTTTCAAAAGGAATATTATGTATGTTATTTTTTATAAATATAAATAATGACAAGTTGCGATATATATTTTTTAACATGTACAAAAGAGTAATTTATTAATACCATCAAAACTCTGCCTTGGAAATACTGTCAAAGTAAAAAATTGGCTTGTTTTTTTGACTGCATTAACCAGCAGGCAATAATTGTATCTATAATGTGAATACAGAACTTTAGATTTACATCTTGTTATTACATGCCACAGATGCAATTTGTAAAAACATTTATTTATTTTACATAACTACTTAAGTTAAAGTATAAATGATATAAAAAAAATAAATAAATGCAAATATAAGTAAGGCATTTTGGATTAAAAATTTTACAAGGAAATTTAAGTAAAATTTTCTCTGTGAAGAGTCAAAATTTTATTTAAGAAAAATACGTATGTAAAAAGATATAATAAAAATAATGATTTTTAATCTAATCATGAGCATTTTAAATATACCTTTCCCTTTTATATTTACTAGTTCTTTCAAATAAGTAATTATACGATAGAAAAAAATATTATAGATATCAATACTATTTATTGACATTTCATAACATTACAAGTATTCAAAATAAAAGGATACCGTACGTAATTCTCGCCAAAACGAACAGTACGGAATGCGGATTGCAAAAGTATACTTACCATTTGTAAATACAGACAAGTGAGAAACTAAAGAGTGAAAGGTTCCCTCTTATCTTATCCATTCTTTAAATTAATTTCATAATAAATATCTTTAAACATTATTTTATTTATTCTATATAGCATTTATAATCTTACCGGCTGTCTTTGGCATATCGGCGTCTCGCATAAGGCTGTGGCCACAATAGCGTGATCGCTTGTTCTATCACGCATGATGTTTCGAGTGACGACCAATCCCAGCATGGCTCGAGTGGCCAAGAGTATTAAAGTCAGCTCGAGCCAAGCTGGGATTGGTCGTCACTCGAGACATCACGCCTGATAGAACAAGCTATCACGCTATGACCACAGCCTAATGTATGCACAAGCATTGTATACCTAACCTAACACCAATATATATATATATATATATATAGCTTGACTTGCCGAGAAATCTAGAATGAGTTTAGTTTATAACCTAAATGTACAGACAAGTATTTCGGATGTACATTGGTCTGCACGTAAAAATTAAGTTGGTTCTATAAATAAGTAATGCAAACATTGAATAATTTGTTTAAAAATGTCTCTCTATGACGATTTTGATACACCGAAACACCGAACGGATAAAGTGGCAGGATGGTCGTCGGGTATAAAGTTGTTACAGTCTCAACTACAGCTTAAAAAAGCCGCAACTCCACATGCTAAACGAGAACAAAACAAAAAAGTAGCTGCTGTACTAGCACCTGTTATAGACTTGAAATCCAAATCTCGTGATAATGACAAGGATGATGAATCAAAGTATTATGGAAACACAAGTACTCCAAGTGGGATTAGCAATGAATTTGATTGGAACGTAACAAACGAGTATGACCCTTCTTGGCCTAATGAATATGATAAGGTTGTGAAAGAATTAAGAGATCTACGAGACCGTGAGCATGATCAAGAGTATGAACAACGTAAGAGAAGAAGAGATACTAATCCTCATTATGAAGAAAATCAAATGGCAAACATTGCGGCTAATTCTATTGACAGAGATGAAGAAGAGAAAAGACCAACCTTCAGATCTAATCCAACAGGGGCTGCTATTGCCCCACCACCATCGTTACAAGAACCAAGTGAACCTCCACCTCCTCCTCAACCTTTACCTCCACCTCCACGACAAACTTTGAATCAAGGATATGCAACATCATCCGTGGCTGCAAAGATAATGGCAAAATATGGTTTCAAAGAAGGTCAAGGATTGGGAAAGAAAGAGCAAGGAATGTCTGTAGCTTTACAAGTAGAAAAAACTAGTAAAAGAGGAGGTAGGATTGTAAGTGAAAAAGAACAACTGATGCCACCTCCTCCTTTGAATTTATCGCCTCCTTCGAATTCACAAGTAAATTCTCCAGCTCAAGGTCAAGATGAACCAAGTATTACTGAAATAATGAAGTCACCAAGTAAAGTTGTATTGTTAAGAAACATGGTTGGACCTGGCGAAGTTGATGATGACTTGGAACCTGAAGTTAAAGACGAATGTAATACTAAATATGGTGATGTAAATCGTGTTATGATTCATGAAGTGATGGAAGCTACACCAGAAGATGCTGTAAGGATTTTTGTTGAATTTAAAAGAATTGAAAGTGCTATTAAGGCTGTTGTCGACTTGAATGGACGGTTCTTTGGTGGCAGACAAGTTAGAGCTGGATTCTATTCTATAGAAAAACTGAATAATTTCCAATTATTAGATTAGTGTTTTTTACATTTTGATGTTGTCATACTGTTTTAAATATAAAGATAATGTGTAAATTTTGTAGTAGTATAATAAGTAACATCTTAATAAATAATGATTTGTTTTTACTTATCTAAACGCATTCTTTTTCCTTTTTTTTTTTTAAGAAACATTTGTAAGAGTGTAAAAAGTTAATAAAATAATTTAATTTACATTTAAACAATTTATGTCTTTTAATTTATACTCCTTTTGGAACGTTTTAATCTTTAAATTCGAAAATATAAACTTGAATGTTTATTTACACAAACCAATAATCATTTTAAAATGTCATATAAGAAATATTATGGGGATGTCAGAATCATTACAGGTGCCTCCATCGTATTTTTCATTATTTTAATTCAATTTACAGTTTTTCTTAACAACCTTACTTGTAAAATTAACTTTGCTTGTATTTCAATCAGAATAAGCTAAAGAACAGTGGATAACAAAGATAATTAATGATAATGAAAATTTGAAAATAAAAAGAAAATAGTAAAGTATCAATATTGTTCCTTCACTTGACTGCGTGTATTTATGATCACACATCGAAAAATTATAAGAAAACGTTATTATCAAAGTATGTGAAAAAAGTTAAAAAGAAAACAACAAAAATTCGAATACAAAGTACAAAGTTGAAGTAAAAAGAGACGTCAGTCATAATATAAGCTTTTCTTATTTTAGTTCGTTTTTTTCACTTACTTGAATACCATTATTAGGAGTGCATTAAAAAAATATGAATTAAAGAAAGATTCATTCATAAAACTGATATTAATCGTATTGATGATATTGAGTCACACTGAACCCAATTCACATCATCAATAGAAATTGCAGAACAAAATTTATTTTATATAATAAATAACATTAACATTTTTTTAAAGGTTGATAGTTGATCGCACTTCATATCCCGTGTGAAAATATTATGAGTTCTCATAATATGCGATCTCAATACAAATTTCAGAAACATGAGGTCTCACAAATCTTATATCTGAAATTCGTATTGAGATCTCATGTGAGATCTATCTGAGATCTCACATGAGCTGTTTTTGAGATTTTAGTAACCATCTCATATAATATATGTGTTACTGAATGTTCCACTCAGAAAAACGATCCTCCTCTTAACAAATAAATAAATAAATAATTAATCTAAAAATTAAATTGTTATACTTCAATATGGAATAAAAAGACTTTAGTTATTTTGAATGTTTATATTAGTCCTAGGGTCATCAGATACAAAAAAAAACGTGTTTTAATGCGTTTTTCAGTCAATTTAATGAAATCTGAATAATATAGTTTAGAGGACCTAAGGCCCAAAATATTATTCCTCCATTATCTGGCACAAAATATTCTTCTATCAAAACGTAAAATCTTCCTGCTAAAGGAGGATTTGCCTCTTACAATAGGAAACCACGATTCCTATAGCAAGATGATGATTTTTTCGTGCAGGAGGATACTTGTTTTGTGATCGTATGAAGATTTTCTCAGGAGGAATTTTGTTTCCAGATCGGAGGATCGTTTTTCTGAGTGTATACACGTCGTTAAATTACTTTAAGATGTTGCCACAGATTTGTAAAAAAATTAATAAAGTAGCGAAAAATAGACGAAAAATACCGAAAAAAAATCATATTTCGGGAGTTTATTATTCGAGACAAAATTTTATGACGAAAATTACTTCAAGATATTGTAAAAAAATTGGCTAGATGAAAATCGATCCGGAACCTTTGTATTTTCACGCAAGATATAATCAATAATAGTATTTTTCGATACCAATGCGAAAAATACTATAACTGAGACGGTCTATTATTAGCTGAGAAAAAAAAAAAATTAATTCAATTATTCTAACGTAAGTACCGTTATAAAAGAAAAATAGTCTCTATTTATCTTTATTTCAAGTTCAATACTTTGAAAGCCAGCAAGTCGTATAGTCTAAATAAAGTTTTATTAATAACATGAGGCGTCGATATATATATATATATATATATATAAGATAATCCAATTTCGTGACGTAAATTTAAAAAAAAAATAGGGATTCAATTCTCTACATGTATGTACTTTGAAAAATAAGTTTTACTCAAAATTCAAATTCTGATCGTATAAGTAGACAATAAAACTTCTCCGGTGAAATCGCGCTATGTGCCCCCTTTTTATATCCTGGCCCCCAATTATGTTTCCACCTCCCTCACACACCTCACACCATACTCTATTTTTATTCTTCCGCCCCTATACTCTCCACACTAGCGCGTAAAAATACTCTATATAACTTTCTAATCAACGGAACCACTCCTATTCATAAATAATGGAACCACCTGTTATGTAAACGCGACAAAAGCTGATACTCCCAAAAAGATAAACCACGAAGTGCACTTCCACCGGAGTTCAGAGACACCAATTAGCGAAAAAACGCGGAAGTGCCGTATATATGAGCAAACCAATCTCGTCTGGTGGGGGTGCGGCGTTTGGATTAGTTGAGCTTCGACGCGCGAGCCGAACGGACGACTAAGTACGCAGCAACTGCAGTAATAGCTACATTTAGACGGATAGATTCGCGGTGACTCCCACTGCGTAGAAACATGAACATGGAGCCACGCAAGGCATCAGGTACGCTTATCTACGCGAGTAGAAATTATAATTTTTATCATAATTTTCCGGCGGTGTATGCATGTCTTTTGAGATTCGAAGCTTTTAGTTTTTTTATTCATATTCTTTGGAAATAGATCAGTAAAAAATATCGGATCCTTTGCGTTTTTATGAATGGCAAGAACTACCGTAAATATATACATTCTTATCTCGAGTACTGTGTCATTTTTTCGGTTTATCGGAAAGATGATAATAGATATACTTGGTACACTGCAGTACACGGAATGTCAAAATTGACTGTAAACAGGCGATGCATATAACTACTCTCGTCTTTCAAATAGATATATCATACATCTTTATTAGATAAACTTGTGTTTCAATACATTATATTTAAAAAACAAAGTTCGATCTATATAGATAAATATTATAAAATTC
>JAPYZO010001555.1:0-17557 GCA_030522905.1 Torymus flavipes
CTCATATTTTTTTCAAAAAGTTGTACCTCTAACGTATCTACAAAAAAAAGATATTTCTACAATTTCTTTTTTATGAACAAAAACATGTAGTTGCAGTATGGAAGTGGGATCTACCAAACGATAAGGTCTTATCCGTCTCTCGTGGGGTTCAATGTGAATTGAATGGCACCTGCGTCATCTAATACTCTCGTATTATAACATTTAAAGCATAAAAATACTTTACTTATTTATCATTACGGATTTTGTTACATTTTTTTCAAAATAAATATAGTGTTGCTTTATATAAAATGATCAAAAGACCTTCTTTGCATACTGCAAATATGTTTATAATATCGGCCATCAGAAAAAGATGTTTTTCAAAATTATTTGATTGATGAAAAAAGTTGAATAAAAAAATAATCGCATCGGCATAATTACGATATTTTCTCTTTACATTGTATAAAGTGTCTCTTGCCCTGAGTGTATTTCAACTTTCGAGATTATTAAACAAAATACACGTTTAATTTTCAATGAATCGATGGCAGTTCTATTGACTTGTGCGATAACTAACGAATTTGGGAGCGTTTAAATGTTTCTTGCAAATGTGGCCACCGTGATTACACTCAGGTCACAGTTTAATGATAATACTATCAGGTCAATTTAAGATTTGAGTACTTATCCAAGCTTAATTAATTAATAAGAGAAGTATATTCTTTATGTCGCAGGAAAAATTTAAAAAGAAACCATTGCATAATAAAGATTGTACTATTATTAAGATTTCAAAATCCAACTGAAAACATTTTAAGAGCATTTATTTCAAATTCCTAAAACACGGGTAAATAAATGTCTAATAACAAAGTAAATCATCACTTATAAAATAGAGGTAAACGTAACACTATTCTAACGAGCTTCTTCGTAATAGGGATATACTGAAACTATCATGAATTTAAAAACAAATATTTACTCATCTATAAATGGAAAGTCCACCATTGAACAGTTTAACATTGCATCTATATTAATAAAAAGAAAAAGAATGACTAATAAGATAGAAAGGATTTACTTCTGAATTAGAAAAACAAAACTATTTCTCTAAATATGAGGCAAATTTAAATTTATGCATAATAGAGGAACAATTACAGAGTAGTTTCACCGTTTTGGCATGCACTCGAAATAATTAAAAGAAAGGTGTAGCAGAATTCCAACAGAAATAATAAGTAGAATGCATTCTTAGAACAACACAAATTAAAAGTGCATCGCTTAAAAATATGACTATTACTTGGTGCACAACTTTTCACGAATTTGGAGTGTACACATACTAACAAAGCAATAAAACGTTAAATTTATCATCTACAGTAACCCAATAAAATAACTATACAAAATTATCAATTTATAAAAAAAGTGAGACAGTAAGATTTTTCAAATCGAATCTCTACTTTATAAACAGAAAAATATGCCTTTATCAGCTGCTAAGTGAAGAGGCGCTTTACGATCATTCTCTGACGCGCGCGCCCGTACACGAAAAAGTGCCAGATCCCAGCGCGCGCGCGAAAGGAGAGCGCGTTAAAAAAAAGACCAGAAACAGACGCGACCACTCGAGTGCCGTCGCCGGAGGTGTCACGAATGACGTACGAGCTTGGCGATACACGCGCACCAGCTAGTCACATGGAAAACGCGTGGATTTTTAAGAGAAAAGCGGTGCCGCCAATGCCACACAGACACACACTGATTTATCGAGATGTCGCGCGTACAGGGACAGACGTGCGAAGCAAGGGGAAAAGACTTTTATGACGTGTTGCCGCGTATACACTATAAGGGCCATGTGTAATGGCTGTTTAATAGCCCATTGAGATAGGGAAAATCGGTTGTATCGGCTGCTGCGCTTACGGGAAATGTGGTTTATGTTTCTGTGTCCTCGAAATCTCGGTTATAGGGTATAGGGATGAGAGTTGCGTTATGGAATGAACGTGTGAAGTGTGCTTTAGTAATAGAAACAAGGGTTATTTGATAAATTTGATTCGGCAATTGGTAACATTATGCAATTTCCATTGAATAATAGTAGAAACTAAATTTGTAAATTAGAACAAAATAATGCAGTATTATTATTATTATTAGTATTATTACTTTTAAGTCAAAATTCTAATTAAAAATTAGAATTATATAATTTTTCATTATTTTCAATAGAATGTTTTCAAATACATTCTTGATTTGCCTAAAGGCACAGTTTATGATTTACAAAAAACGCATAAAGATCATATTTCATATACGTAAGTTATTACGCAGGAAAAAAACGCCGCTCGACATGGAAAATCCATGACATCCACATAATAAACTTATTTTTGACTAATGTTTGTATCTAAACTTTCTATCAGAGAAAAGTTATTAAATTTTGATGGCATTGA
This sequence comes from Torymus flavipes, assembly GCA_030522905.1. Classification (NCBI taxonomy): domain Eukaryota; kingdom Metazoa; phylum Arthropoda; class Insecta; order Hymenoptera; family Torymidae; genus Torymus; species Torymus flavipes. The sequence continues at coordinate 2,379 of JAPYZO010001555.1, forward strand.
AAATAATTTTCTACTCCATATTTTTATAATCTTATAATTAAGATTTTTAGTATATAAAAAAATAATATTTTCCTTTATAAAGACAATGGCTTATCTATTGATTATAGGAGAGATGATACAAGTTATATAACAGCTGTTAAATGGTATCTTGACGATAATTATTTTCTTAGTTCTTTAAAAAACAATATAAATCGATCTATAATACGTTCTTTTACCGTTCCATTAATCTCGATATTACGCAGACACTTACAACATATAGATAAAATTTTTCTTTGACTCACGACTCCCGGCATTCCCGAAAATTTATATACTACGTCAATATCATGAAATATAGTAAACAAAATTTTATACTTTAATCGAGTTTCATGCATCACATTAAACTGCCAGATAAAAACATTGTTTAATGATATAATTACTATATTTGTATTATGATTTATATTTTTAAAATGTACATGCAGTTGTTCGAACTCAATCAACGATTCGTGATTAATTACACATTTACAAATAGATTCAGATTAATAAATTACTAGTAGGTCAATATAAAAAAACTAAATAAATTTAAAACTAAAAACGTAAATAAAATCTGCTAAAAATCGAAACAAAGTCCGGCACGATCATTATTTTATATGCATGACGAAAAGCTAATCTAAACAAACCGATAATTTAAAAGGCTCACGCACTCGCAGAACTTTTATCGGCTCCATTAATTTATAGAGCCGATCCCGTTCTATTTTTTTTCTCTCTTTCACGCTCGCAAACTAGCGCGGAGTCACCGTACGCTGGAGATAACGTGCTAGCGGCAACGTGCGGAATCGGTCTCCGATTCCCAATAAACTTCGCATCCGCAAAAAATCTTATCGCGAGCTAAACCCATTCGTACCATCGTCGGCGACGTCGCGAAAAAATCGCACTTGTGCTGCTCCGATCGACGTCAGAGCGGCAGACAGAAGCGCAGAGAGAGAGAGACAGAGAGGGGAAAAAATTTCTGCGCGCAGGCAGCCAAACAGAAGTGCCAAACGCTGGCGAATAGAGCGATCGGGACGCAAAGACACGAGAATGAAAGGGGGGAAATGTTGCGATACGATGAAAAAAGCGAGAGCGAGAGAAAGAGAGAGATGGCAGAGAATGGCACGACGCGCGAGGACGTTTATCAGGACATGCGCTCGCGTTTCTGTCCTCGTTAATATCGCGAGTATTAATTGTCCAATTAGCGCCACAGAGGCGCGCGAGAACAGGCGTCTGGAGCCGGCCTCGTGTTTGCAGCAACGTGCTTTCTCTGTGCGTTTCTTTCGTACCGTCTTTCTCCTCTTTTTTCATGTATAATTCGATGTGTTTCTAGCCGAATGCCTTTCTCCGCATGATGATTATGTGTTGCTATCGTTTCATGGTAAACGTGTGTATACGCAAATGGAAATTTTGATGCTTTGGTATAAAACAGATTATTGGTATCTTTTGGAATTTGATTAAATTACGTAATCGAATGAAAATAATTCCATAAGCATAAAATTATAAGTTATGTTTTTGATTTTGTTTGATTTAGTTATGAACATTAGTTGAAAATTATTTATAAAAAAATAAATTTTAATTTTTTAAAAATCTATACTGTTTATTACCGACTATATTTGAATAACTTTATTAAGTTGTTCAACAACAATGTTTATATTCTATTAAATAGCTCTAAATAGAAATTCGGGTTAATCATCAATTAGTTATCCTACGATAGCTTTAAAAGTGATATATCTATTTATATCCCGCATGTATAGTATAAAGTTATCACGAAAGTGTTGGAAATCCCAAAAAAAGTCGATCATAACGATTACGCACACCACATAAACATCAGTTTGAACAAGTAAAAAAAAACAATGTTTGATTGCAGCGTAAATAGCTTTACATTGCACTTATTAATTAAAAATTTTTTATAATAGAAAATCATTGAAAAAAAAATATAAATAAATAAAGACTATATTTGGAAAAAATGCTATTGAGTGTCGGCATGGTGTTAGTCTTGCATGCTGTCTAGAGAATCGAAAATAATAAACCGTATTTTAATAATAAACATTAATTTTGTTTGGAACAAATTATCATAAAAAAATAAAGTAAGTTTTCAGAGAACAACTTTTCAGTAGTTAAATTAAAATACTCTCTTAATTTTCTAATTTAGGTTGAAATTTAGACATTCGGCACATGAAAAAAAGTATATCAATGCGTAATTCAATAGGTTTCAAAATCACTCGATATTTTTCATTCGAATTTGTGTAAGCCTTCCTCAAAATCATGTTCGAATTTTAAAAATAAGGAAATGCCTAAGCATACAACATAGCAAAACAACTGCAACTATAAAAAATATTTCTCGTTTACAAACAACACCAAAACCATTCCCCCCACTCTCTCACATCATCTCCTGAACGACGAACCAAGTGAATCCGAGTATCTCTCTCTCTCTCTCTTCCCCGGCCTCTTATCTCCCTATGTAAAATTCCCCCCTAAAAATCCCCCCCCCCCTCTCTCTCTCTACATCAGTCTTTGTCGGGGCCCTCGACTAGCTGGCGGCTCGTGTCGGTCCCCTGGGGGATGCTGAAGAGCGCGCGCACGCATGCATGCTGCCAGGCATGGCACGGCGACCGGCACCGGATGGCACGAAGAGCTGATATCGTGTCCTCCAGTTCCTTCGGCTCCTGGTCAGAGTTCGCGCAGTTCGCTCCCGACCGCGCACGTTGACACATTACAAGTATACAAACGGCCGAGAGGCTGTGTGTGTGTGGGGCTACGAAGTTGTTTACGAAGTTATTTTTTTTTAGAGAAGTAGCGTATAGGAGAGAGGGACTTGTCGAAGTTTCGGCGAGGCGATATTAGGGGGCGAATGTCATCGCGAGGTGCTCGTAATTACAGCGATAGCGCTCGATTTACGGGCGACACTGTGTTTTGCAAGCCGCGAGAGAGAGGAGATAAAATCGGTTAGGTGCAGAAAGAGTTGGGGCTATACTTGGAAGACACACCGAGTGGCTTGGATTTTTTGTGATTTCGAGATGATCGAGGACAGTTCGATATTTGATGTGAGTATAGAATAATAAATGTTGGGTTAATCGTAATGGTGGCGTTTAATATTTCAATTGCGATGAATCAACGAGAATATAAATATAGGCGTGATTAACGTCACGAGTGCCTGGAAAATTAATTGTAACGTGTTTTCTCTGATAAATCAAACTGAAATTTAAATTCATAAATAATGTTTTATCTAAATTAATCCACAACTGCGTTGACAATACGAAAATCAATCTAAAAATGAAACCAATCGGTTTAATCCCGTTAAAACAGAAATCTAGTTTTACACGTACGTCATTGCAACTTATCAACCAAACAATGTCCATCCCCGCGATGCCGAACTTCGATAGCGCCACGAATTCAAGGCCGCGCATTCCACATATTTTTCACACTCTCATCTTTGACAAACGCGAGCGAGCAATGTCACGACTTAGCGCGCGAAAGTTCGCGGGTAACATTTGAACGGCCTGCGCGTCGTTTCTGCGCGCGAGCAGCAGCCGTCGCGTGGCTCTCTCGTGTACATTATATATACGTGTGGATTTTTCAATCGCGCGCGCGCGGCGGAGTGAGAGAAAAAACTCCGACACATATACTTGCGCGTAAACAGCCGGCGCAGGCTACACGCGACTCGGCGCATTGCACGGCTCTTAGTCAGCTTCGCCGACTCGCGGAAGCTCGGTTTTTACGCGTTACGCGCGTGCAAGTTGCGTGTATAGGGAAAATCTCTTAGTTTACCATCCAAGATGAATTTTCGTGTTTGGCTAAGTTGTTTGTTTATTTTGGTACGAATATGTTGAGAGTTCGTCGGTTGCAGTTTTCGGTGCGATGTTATCGTGGATCTTTCCTCGCTGTGTCTAGTCATATGACATACTTCTGCATCATCGACAAATGCATGTTTATACTTTTTGTTTTTCATTTTTATTGTTAGCGTGTAAGTTGTATTTGTTCTGTGAATCAGTGAGTGTTTGTGATTGACAATGGGCTGTAACATATTGTAGGGTATGTTAAAATTAAAAACAATTTTAAAACTTTGTACACATCTGCAATTTTTGTATTGAATCTTAATTATTAAATTAATAAACAATTACTAATCTGTATATTCATACCAGTAATTTGCGAAATTCATGTGATTTATACTAAAACACTAAAATCTAACTATAATAATATCCGTTGATGAACCATTCCAAATGGAAGACAATGTGAATAACGTTACATAATGTTATCAAGTAATAAGTTATCGTACAACTTTATTAGCGCGTTATAAATACCGACGGAATTTCATTCAACGATCGTGAATAAAAAAAACTTTCACTGACAACGAAAAATTAACTTGCATAATATAAAAAAAGAAGAAATTAATTGTTTCATTTCTTTCGACGATTTTGTTCTAGCAGATGGCAGACGAGCTGCTGTTTTCAGCTCTCGGGCTAGACACGAGTCCGGCGTTTTCGGAGACGAACGATATGTCGCCGAGCTCGGCGAGCTTCTTCTCGGACTATGAGACGCCCTGCACAACGCCGCTAAGCGAGAATTCTGAATTTTTCGAAAATTTGGAAAACCCGATGACTGGCATGCAAGACTTTTACACGGACTCGCTGTACTCGCCAGAAGTTTCCTGGAACGACTGGACTACCAACACGTCTGAGGCCACTGGTAAACTGGTTTTTTAATTTTATCTTGTCTATAGTAGTAGTCGTCCTTCCCATAGTTCCTATTTTTATTTACTTCTTTAAAGTTTCGTTATCTCATTTTTCCTTATTTATAAATGCAAGTGACATAATCATCTGGATTGTAACTGTAATGTCTATATTATGATCATTTTCAGGAGAATTAGGCGATCTGGTCTCAGATCTTGAATGGTGCCTGGACAAAGAATGGAACTCGGGGTTGCCGGTGAGAACGCCGCTTTGCACACCAGGGTGCGAAGACTTTTTACACTTGCCATTGCCGAAGCCACAATCACAGCAGCAGCCGCAAATGCAGCTCGAAGAGCCACTACTAGTTTTAGGGATCGATCTGAGGTCGTTGGAAGATAACCTCGGGACTAGTTTAGGTAAGAACCTCAAAATAAATACCTTCAACAAGAAGTTTACTTTTTGAAGGACAAGTATTAATTTCAAACTATCGTTTTCAGATTTTAATAATAACCACGTGATCGAAGAAGTAGCGACAAGCACAGCTGAGGCAGCTCTGGCGACCCACGATTACACGGTCCGCAGCTTGGCCCAGGCAACCGACGAGCGTTGCTTTCCCTGTACATATCAAGGCTGCACAAAGGTATATAATCGACAGATCGAATTAAAACTGAAACCCATACCATCTCATTTATGAAACCCAAAAAAGTATAACGACGACTATCGTATACCAACTTTCACTAAAAGAAAGAAACTTTTCTCTCGACGCAGGTTTACGCGAAGGCGTCCCACCTGAAGGCCCACCTGCGCCGTCACACTGGCGAAAAGCCATTCGCGTGCACGTGGCCCGGCTGCGGCTGGCGCTTCAGCCGCTCGGACGAGCTGGCACGCCATAGGCGCTCGCACTCCGGCGTCAAGCCCTATCCCTGCGAGCTCTGCACCAAGCGGTTCGCTCGCAGCGATCATCTAGCTAAGCACCGCAAGGTGCATCGTAAGAACGCTTACAACGCGCTGTATCCCAGTGGCCGAGCCATCCGTGGCTCCAAAGCTGCTACCGCCGCTGCTGTGTCGAGTGTCTCAACAAAGGCGTGATGAGAGGAGGAAGAGGACGAATGTTTATATATACGGCCAAAGAGACATGTGCCTTTGAGTGCATCTAAATGTAATAGACTATTATATTTTTTAAGATTTTGACGATATGTGGTATGTAGCGCGTAAGTGGTATAGTTATTTGATGAGACGAGGAGATTGTGCTGTTGAGATGACAGACAGTAGACTTGTTGGATTGGATAGAGCGAATTCGTTGATTTTGTCATCGATATACACTGTGACTTATGTCATATGACCAATTTTGTAGTTTACGAGAAAAATGTTTTTGAGCGTATTGTATATACGCGAAGTTATTATGATGATAATTAGGCAGCGAGAATAACGAATGATGATAATAAACTGAATATATATCGCTTTAGTATTGCCAATTCGAAAATACTCTTAATTGAAGGTAATGATGTTTTAAACGCAAGTGCAATCATGATCATGTAATTGATATAAATGATTTGCAAGTATGCGTGTAATATTATTTAGTAATTTATATTTGTAATCGATTTTATCATTGTTACATAATTTGCTTTGATTAAATATACTCGAAATATTTCGTTAAGTATTATAGATAAATCTGATTTAAAAAATATAAGCTCTCTACATCAGAATACATCTAAATAAAATTAATACTTGAAATGATTTTGATTTATAAGTTACTAATTAGTCAACAATAAATAATTGAAAATTTACGATTAATAATTTATGTAATTTATTCAAGTCCCTTAAAGATTATGTCATTTTACTATCACTTTGATATGCAAGTACTGATGATCATTTAATTATTGTTAAAATTTATTGAAAATTGTATCCTATTATAAAAATAAAAGCTGCTATTTGTAAATTGATAATAGATAAACAGTTTTATACGTTCGTTATAATAGAATAAATTTATTAAAATACTAACATTTCGTAAAAACTTTTTATATTCTGTAAATATATGTATATCTTGATAAAAAAAAATGTAAAATTTGTTTTAAATAATAAACTTTGTAAAAATTTACTGAATGTAATTTATAATTTAACTAGTATATTAGTTCAGTATTTAATTACTGAATTATATTTTTTGTTGATCATTTATAAGATGTTTCAACTTAAACATCACAAATTGAAGCACGTTAGATTATAATAAATTTTATCAGTACTTACTGTGTCTTTAACCAACGGCCTGCGAGGACGAATGGTTTCGCTCTTTTTACGCCAAGTTCCCCAATAAGGTGGTCGACGATTTTCTTTAAACATGAAGAGTTTCGGACGAAGCTTTTGTCTAATAGTGTCTCCTGATTGAACAACACGTGAAGTATCTTCATCTTCATCTTCTGTTAAAATGTTAAAATAAAATTTATAGTATTGAAATATTTTTCGATATAATTAAATAAATAAAAGTTTTACCTAATATGACTATATCATCGTTTGATTCAAGTGGCCATGTTTTCTCAGATTTTCTTATATTATACTTCTTATTTTTTAATTCATTTATATACAATTGAGATTTATTTACATCGTTACTTTTAATTATTTCGTCAAGTCTTGACTTCTCACTTTTAGTCATATTCCTCCTTATTGCAGGAGCTACCCTCATATCAGCCTTTATTTCGAAAGGCATGAATCTGCTTTCTACGATTTTCTTTTCGTCTTCCACTGGTTTTGTATCTGTTAGTTTCTTCGGTACAAAAAAGCTTACGAAATTTGACGCTATTTTCTGCTTTTTTCTCTCTGCCTCCAACCTTTCTTCTTCTTTCCGTCTTTTTTCTTCTTCTTTTGCTTCTTCTCGTTTGCGGCGATCTTCTTCTTTTGCTTCTTTTTCCTTTTGCTTTTGTCTGAAAATAAACAGTACATATTTATAAATATAAAATCAAATTACAAATTTCAAAAACATAAATATTTTAATTACTCAATTTCTGCTTGTTTCTTAAGGTCTTTTAATTCTTTCTCTTTCTTTTTCTGGTCTTTCAAAGCTTTTTCTTTCTCTTCGCGTTCTTTTCGTTTTTCTTCGCGCTCTTTTCTTTTTTCTTCTTTTTCTTTTTTCCTACTCTCTCTTTCCTCTTGCAATTTCTTTTCTCTTTCCTATAACAAATAAAAAACAAATTGTCAATTACATTGAAGAAATATTGATAATAAATCATTTATATAATATTTATTTGTGCCCTTAAGAAGTTAACACATAACTTACAAATCTTTGTTTTTCTCTCATTTCTCGTTTCTTTTGCATCTCTAATTTCTTTTCAAGCTGTTTTGGTGTCAATCTTTTTGTTCTTGAGGAATCCAATAATTTGTTTTTTGCAGGTAAAATATGTAGTCCACCATTTTTATTTGTATCATCTTTACTATCTGTATCTTCGTGTTCTGTTCTTTTACTATCAGATTCTGATTTATCAGAATCATCATTTTCCTCATCACTATCATCTGATAGTAAATTAATATCAGAATCAACATCCATTGTGCCATTTAAATAAGATGTATCTGTTTGTTTTTCTTCATTATCATCGCTTGAAAGAGAAATTCTTGAATCACTGTTTTCAGACATTTTGGAGTCCTTATTACTGTCAGTGTCATCATCTTCAGCCTTCGCCGTGACTTCTGTTACACTTGATAAATTTGTATTTTTTGAAGTATCATCTTTTTTAGCATCTGACTTTTTGGAGTCTTGTGATTCTTCTTTCTCACTACTATTTTTCACAATATCTTTGTCTTTGTTTGTAGAAGTAGTAGTTTGTGTTTCACATTTAGAATCCTTATTGCTCTTATCTATTTTTTTAAAGAATTTAGTTAATGAAGTTGCTTGAACTTTAGATTCAGATTTCTTAGTTTTTGTTAATCCTTTCCCAGGAGTAGTCTTTTTATTCTTAGAATCTGATGCTTCATTTGTTGCAACTTTTTTTGCATTATCTTTCATATTGTTGGTTTCTGTAGCTTCATTTTCTCCTTTCTCGTCAATAATTACTTCTTTAGAAATATCTTCTGTTTCTTCAGGCTTTTTGAAAGAATTTTCTTTAGTGTTCACTTTAGGCAGCTTGGCACTTCTAACTTCTGGTGGTGCTAATGACTTACGTTTTTTCTTATTAGTTGGCGAGTCTGAACTTAATGTTTGGAAAGGTAACCGGGCTGCAAAATATTAAAATTATTTTAATATAATTAATGAAAATACACTATTTTATCTTAAGTTAGTTCTATGGTAACGTCCCTAGTCAAAACAAGTGCACTTTTTATGTCTTGTTAATTCACTTTATTACAGATGTTGTTATAAATAAACTTACACCAAATACCAAAAGTAGATCTATTGTGCAATACCTTGTTTTGTTTTCTTTTCCTTTGCAGAAACAACAGCATCGATTTGACATTCTCCATCTCCATCAGATGTGTCCATAATTTTCATTCCTGAATTTAAATTATTTACATAAAATAAATATAAAGCAGTACATCATAAATAAAATATTTATAAAATTTCTCCACGTATAATATTATTATATCCACTTTTTTCAAATGTAATATGCAAAGATTTATAGACCTATATTTTCTAAGTTATTTATTCTTTTTTAATGATTCGCTTTATTCATTAATATATTGAACATAAATTAAATCATTTAAAATATTTCTAAAAAATAACAGTAAAAGTAGACCAATAACAAGTTCAATAAAAATATATACTACTATTGATCGAGATATGTATGAAAAATAAAAAAAAACTCCAATTATCAAAATTAAATTTTAAATTTTACTTCTTCTATAACTAAACTTTAAATTATTGATACACCCTTCATCTATATGCTTTAATAAATAAAGTAAATAAAAAAATATCCCTACAAAATATTCAAAATAGTTTTCCATTTTTATATCGATATAGAATTGTACTTAATAAGGAGCATACGCTGTCTATAAACTTTTATCTTGTATATTTTTATTGTAGAATAATATAAGTATTCGCAGTCCTTTTTTGATTAAATAATTTAAAAAAAAAAATGCAAGCGTACAAGCAATTTTAAAACCTAGTTGTTATGCATGACTACTTATGAAATTAATATAAATAAACAATTCACAGCGACGTAAAATTATGGTATTATAAAACAAACATATTATGATAAACCTTTTATTAAAGAAGTCAAATTCCCGAACTTTGTGAAGGGAGATAATGAATTCAGTGAAGCAGAGCACGAGCCTTCAGTGTGCGCTGCGATTCCATGTCCTAATGCACTGATTATTCAAGAATTTCAAGTTCGTCACTTATCACATACGATTGAAAAACATCTAAAGCTGCTCAGATTCCCAAAATTTTGAACCACTTTACTATTTTACTACGGATAATTTAGCACCTTCGCGGAGATGACAAAGAACACCGCTGTACGGTATCACGAAATCCGCGGGAAAATCAGCGGTAGAAGGGGGTGGTCGTCAAGGATATACTGAATGGAACATAGATGGGCAAAATCCTACGTGACAAAGTCAGCTTGAAAAGCTGTTGGTTTCAAATTGCAATCTGGACTGGACGTGAAGTGTGGACAGTTTGACATCAAACCATGGAGTACTTATTTACTAGATGCGGTAAAATCGAGTCTGTTTTAACGATAGAGTTTTAAGGTTAGAACTAGAGGGAAGTTCAAACGCATATCAAACGCATATAAAAACGCAATGCAAAATTTGCAGATATTAAAATGGATAAAAATGATGTTTTTCAAACTTTATAAATAACTACTCAAATATTCATTGTTGCAAGAGAACAAAAAAAATCACGGCTATATAGTTTTAGTAAATAATTATTTATTTTATATTTTATAGTTATCTAATATACACGTTTGTCAAAAATAGTATAGACATATATTATATAGTGGACGCTTTTATATATTGTAGTATTTTTTATCAAAAAAGGCAAAATATTGGTTTATATATTGTGCGTCAGTTCAATCATAAAATTTCTTATATTATAAAAGATGTCATGTTATTATAATATCATTTTCGTTGCAATTTAAAAAAGCTTATAGGCTTCATAGTAGCAAAATGCCTCTATTATCACAAAATACTTTGCTTTTCAAATCATTTTAAAGGCTGCAGTTACTCTGTTGATTTAAAATTATAGACTGGATATCTTGGAGCAAAATGTTCTCCTATACCAATAACATGCTCTGATTCTTCACGATCTCGAAGGCTCCTAGCACCAAACACTGATTCTTCATAAGATGGTGGGGCTGAAAAAAAAAAATTATTATTACAATCCTGTAAGAATAAACTTAAAAAAGTGATATATACTATACTATACTTTATACTACAATAAACATTTCCGAAATAAATAACTTCCTCTTTTTAATAATCAAAAAACTGACCATTACAAATAACATTATATAATATGTTAAAATTTTAGTTGCTAAATAATATTTACCAAGATTAGGGTAAAGATTTGAACTTGGAGTAGATTCTTCTGGAGGAGCTGAAGGAGATGGAATTGACGGATACATTCCTTGTCCATCTTCTTCTGGCTTTGTTGGGTAATCACTTCCCCCATAATTAGCTTTTGCCGATGGTTGTGGTATTTGGTAATTAGATAAAGGTACAGTTCCAATATAAATAGGTGTAGTCTCAACTAAGTTTCTGTGATAGCTACAAAAAAAAATTGTTTAATTAGTAAAGATTATAATGATATAAAAACAGTAATTAATAAAAAATATACTAACAATCCTGAAACACATGCTTCTACTTTTAATTTATACTCCAGATCTATAATTCCACAGTTTTTTAGACTTGATGGGGGTAGTGGAGGAACCTCAATGGTTTGCTCGTAACTTGCGGTGTCATTACCATTCACTGGACCCTTACTAACTTCTGATACTGTAAGCTCTACTTCCTTTCTGTCTGAACGAGGAGTTGTTGCTGTGTAAGTAATAATCTGAAATTATGATCAAATTAGTTGTTTACTATTCATTGCAAAAACAGAATTTTATTTAATTATTTAAAAACATTTTATACCTTCTGAAGAATAAGCTTTACTGTGTCAACAGTGACTCCAGACTGATTTTCGACATCGACTTTTATTGGGATAGATTGACCAGGTACATATCCTCTTACGGGCAGTGAAATATTGACAGTTAGCGGCTGTGATGCACAGCAGAAACAGCAAAAATTTTTACTTTTTTCAATGCCTACTGCTTCCTGGAAATAATGAATTTAAAATGAATATAAAATATGATTTGATAGACTTCATATTGATAATTAGTATGATTAAATAAAAATACGTACAGCAGCAGTTGGCTGTTGATTTAAATCCAAATGTGAAATTACTGTAAATGCTACTTTAGTTTCATGATCAAACTTCCATGGACGGTCTAAAATTGCTTTTGCTGTGTAACGAATGCGGCCAAAATCTGATTCAAAACTGCTAGGTAAATTAGGTGGAAGCACATAGTTAAAAGGGTAAGTATGTGTTCCTGCAGGCAGTTCTATCTGTTCTCCTAAAAATGTGGGAAAGTAAATAATTTATTAGTTTTCATATAATATTATTATTTATAATGATTAAAAATCATAATCTCTTTAATTTTACCAGATGATGATCCAAGAAGATAAAATTGAGCTTTGAAATATTCCTCGTGAGCAGTAACTACATCAGTTTCATTAATGTAGCGACCTTCATTATTCAACTCCTGCCTATCAGTAGACCAGTATGTATCAGCTTCTCCTTTTACACTTAATTTAATACCTACAAGAATCAAAGACAGAAAATTAAAAGTTAAAAAGTATTTTTTTTTCTTTAAAATAATATTTTTTAATAGAAAAGTTTTACATTTTGTTTCATACTTGCACTTTTGTTTACATTTTCTAACATTTCTCATTATTATGCAATTCTTAATTAAAAATCTCAATTATTATTAATTATTTAACAGAATTCTAATAATAATGATACTATCAAACATTAGTAGAATAAATTTCGTTACAGATACAAAACTAGGTATTGTAATCTTAAATTAAATTTTGTTATTCTCAAGAAGGGTCTCAATGATAACATTGTCATTCAATACAATTCCTGTGTTATGCTCATACGCTCGATATGAAAATATGCACACAATATGCGCACGAGATAGGTATAGTATTATTTACACTTCGGTGCATAACTATACGCTATATTTGTATCGAGTGCAATGACTAATAAACTCGAATACTCGGAATTATTTTGAAACGTCAATGTTCGGCCCAAGAATACCGAGTACGTTCGCAAACACTAAAAATAGAGACACACATTAAGCGCAACCCCGCCGTTCTCTTGAAAAAAAAGGAAAAAAAAACAATAGCGCTTTTCTTCTTTTTCCGAATTTCCCTCGAAATTAATTCTCTCACCTTTGATTTTCTTGGGCCCATCGATGGTGAAGATGACTTTGCCGGTGACCGTCTGGTCCGGATAATACGTAGCGTACGGATTGTCGAAGTGTACTTTAAATTCCTTCAGTCCCATGCTGAGGCCGTGGTAAAATTCCTCGACTGTAGCTGTGTTGCTTGTACAGTATCCTCACGCCCAATCTCTGCGAGAGCGTGTTGTCGACAGCGTGTGCACAGTATGCGCGTAGACAGTGCGCTAAGATGCTATATGCCGACACGAGGGGGAATGCGGGTGCGACGACGACGGCGCCGAGCGAGAGACAGAGACAGAGCGATGTTCGAATGAATGATGATTAGCTATATCAACGGCTATATGCAGTGGCTGCGCGACCAATAACTTTTTTTTTTTTTTGTTATTCACAACTTACTGTCCTTCTCCTGCATTCCAAGTCCTTGACAACTACGATGACTCCGCGGGCACACTTGTTCTTCTTTCTCGCTGAATCGTCGAAATATATAGGTGTAGGACGTACACACCTCGCGTGTTATTATGTTGTGTCTGGACGCGCCGCGCTATAAGCAGAATAGAACGCGAGGAGGCTGCGCCTCCGCCCGCACGCCTTGGCTCTCACGAAAAAGATGCGGAGACGGAGAAAGGAAAGGAGGTAAAATACAATGCGGCGAGAGAGCTATAAGCAGATAAGCTAAGCTAAGCTAAGCTGCTGTTGCCGTGTGTCTGCCACCGGTCGCTTGCCTCGCGGTCGTCGTCGTCTCCCACCCCCGTATACTATACAGGCTCGTACATTCGAAGTGTGGGTGCATGTATATATGTACATACAGGTACGTATGGGGAGCACCGAACGCGGGCACATGTATATATACCTATATTACACCCGTGCGAGAGGAGGAGCCAATGTGACCCAAGACTCGTTCAGTTCGAATTTTAAAAAGGTTTCCGATATATATCAACTCGGGTACATAGGGAGGTTCTTTATGTGGTAAGGTGAAGGAGCTTTACAAGTTTTAGATTTTAGAATTCGGCAACTATATATTTTAATATTTTAAAAAGATGTCTTATATTGTTTATGGAATAAAGCGCTATATAATATTGCCTTTTTTATTAATTTAAATAATATTTCTTGATTTTTTTATAGTTAGAATTATCGTGATATAACAAAAACTAAGTTTATCACTATACGGGCTTTTAAACACCGAAAGTTTTGTGGTATCCGATTGTTTTCTACTTCAATGAGTTTAGACATCAGTTGATAGCTTATTGAAATTGCGCTTATAGAATACACAATTTCTGACCTATCTAGGTATACTTTGACATCAACTTTATAACTTCAGCCTCAAACTTCGTTGGTTTCTCTTCTCTTTGCATTACGCAAATTTAACTTGATTGCGTGGAAATGCATTAAATACTCTTAGCTTTAATCGCTAAAATTAAATTCATAATCTCGAGTGATTATACGTGATTTTACAATTTCCACTGCTGCCTGCATCGCTAAAATTATAAAATCTAGAAGCTCTTAGTTACGTTTATTTCATTTAATATTATAATTTAATTGATTGAATAAACATGGGTCGAACTAAAAATATAATCCTTTAATTCTTTATTTGTGATGATATCCATAAAAATTATTTACGTTCCGCAAAACTGGTATTGATTTATCTTATTATATTCTTGATAATGCAATATTTCAAATATAGGTATTCTATATAAATAAAATATAGTTATAGGATTTAATTTCATATCAATAAATCGCGGTGTAATAACTTTCCAATAAATATTTGTTGTATGAATGTACAAGGTAACGATCTTCGAGCGCACCACATTAGTAACGTTACAGCAAAATAATTTATTGATAAATCAATTATGGATAAGGTGCTTCCGAAGTAATTTTGTCTCCTCTATCGATTGGTATAATTTATTTTGAGGTAGAGATAATATTAAAAAAGTTACAACTTTATTCACAAGGAAAAAAAATTTTTTCACTTTTATTTATACATTTTCGGAAAGAGCAGAAAAAAATAACTTGAAATAGACGTGTTTCGCAATAAAATGATAAATGCAATTATTGCAAATGAATTTATTAAATCATAATA
>JAPYZO010001556.1:0-18293 GCA_030522905.1 Torymus flavipes
AAAAAAAGTTAAAAGTACAGTAGATTTCCTCATATGCTTTTGATTGCGTAAGCCCATTAACGCGCTGCAGAGATGTCATTAGAACAATTGCGCTGGTATATACGCGTACCGAACTTTTGGAAAGCCCACGGGGTGTGAGTGATACTACGTTAATTGACAGCGGTTTTAGATACGATACCATGATAAAACGGTGGCAACGCGGTTTCGAAATTCTCTGTCATTCTGATTGCCTATTGTTTTGCGGGAATGGCTGAAATTATCATGGTTATTACAGTACTGATATAACGTGAAATTGAGAAACACGGTGATAATTGGATTAGTTCTTGATGTTGAAAACAAAAAAATAACAATGATAAAGGTATAAATGTTATTCCTTGTCAGTCGCATTGTTTTGAAGTTCAAAGCCCGTTTGAAAAGTTAATTTATAATTATTATATTTGTATTATACAATATCTGGTGCATATAAAACCGAGAGAACAAGTTAATTAACAATATATTTTTTCTAACGTAAAATAATAAATATCATGTTTTTGCGCTTGACGTACACGAAATGTCAAGAGGATGATGACACGCGTTACAGGGGACACACGTGTTGACGTAAATTTTATACATATGTCAGCTCCACCCTCGTAATTATCTTCTTGATGTTTCACACGTGTTGAGTTGAACTAGGTACATCAACGAGCTGTCCATTCTCTTTTTGTGGAGGGCTTGTTTACGAAAATAACTGGATGATATGGATCAGCTATTTGTGTCAAGCAATGGAAAATATTTTGCTTTAATTAATGACTTCTTTATCCACATAAATGAATTTTCAGTGTGCATGCAACAGTGTTATTATATGTATTATATAACAGAGTTAGATAAAATTATTTCGAGCAAATAGTCTCATGGCATCTGTAAATATTCGTAACCGAAGAAATGTTTCTTAACTCATGAGAATCTTTTTTACTTTTAATTCCTTGAAATTTTGTTCCTTGACAAATTTCAGATAGAGTTACCAATCGAAAATTTTTAAAATAACTGACAGTTACGACGCTATGTATAATTGTTCATATCCTATGGATTTATTTATATAAACAATTATATACAGCGCTGAACTTATCAGTTATTTTACAATTTTCGATTGGTAACTATCTAAAATTTTTCAAGGAATAAAATAAACCCGCATTATGTTAAAATCAAAGAAAAAGAAAAGAAAATTGCCATGTTTTTAAAAACATTAATATTTACAAATGAAATGGAATGATTTTTTCGAAATAATTTTATCTAACTCCGTAAAATATCCTACGTTTACATATAAAAATTGCATTCGTTTTGTCAAATTCAAATAATAATTATACAAAATATTTTCCAACAACCCTATTTCGTATTAATCTTAATATTGACATAAAATAACTCGCGTTCACAACCGAACTTTTATCAAAAACAATCATATTACAACAACAAAAAATCCTAAAAAATTAACTTTTATTGAACAAACATCAGCCGGAAAACTAACAGAAAACAGTACATCATTTTTTTATTAAATTCCTAGAAATACATTTTTAAATTAAAAAAAGAAAACAATCCCACCCCTTCTCATAACAAAACAAACCTCAACAAATCGTAGCCACTATGTACATCGAAACAACACGGCAACGCAGCCCCTAAACTTTTCGTTTCACTGCGATCGAGCCGTAAACGCGCCGACGTGTTTTCATTGTAATTCGCCAGGACGCACGCGCGAGCGCGAATGTTAACGCGTACTTTTAATGGATTTGCCAGAGGGGTAGAAAGTTACGACTTGCTGCCGGGTGATAAATATCTTTCCCTATACCGCGCTAAAATTGGAGGTATCGAAAGGCCTCCCTTTTTGCGGCGCGAGTAATTGATAGGACAGTCAGAATAAAATGTTTTTCAACCAGGGCGGGATCAAATCAAAGCTTTACGAAAAAGGATAAAACTGGTCCTTCAAACCAACCGTAATTTCGAGTTTGTCTCAAACATATAATCTCAAATCCAGTTATACGATAAACTACGTCCTAGTTCACTCGGTATATTATACATATATATGATATGTACAAACGCGAAAAAACTAACGGCTTAATTAATTTATTTGCTCCTCGGTGAAAAGCGCAAACATCCGCGTAAACATACAGTATATTTATATCGGTATACGAATAAGCAGAAAGTCCGTCAAACCGAATTACGCTCCAGGAAATCCTCCTCTCATCGTTTCCGCTCGAGAAAAATTCTCGTTTCATCATTCGAAATTGCAACCCCGCCGCCAAAGTGTGGCGCGGGCATGCATGCGCGTGAAAAAAATGTTTCCGCGGATTCTCTAATTTAAAAGCCCGTAACAACATTATCCCTCCGGCAGCGCGGCTCGTCCCACCTGCGTGTATATGCCAGACCAGAAGCCAGACGCACCGTGGGGGGAGTAGAAATAAAAAAGACCCTCCGTCAAAAGTCAGCGCAGCCGCGAGTCTGTATACGTATACACACACCTTTGCCGCCTCAGTCCGGCGCGCCGGAAAAAATTACACGCGGCTCGCTCATATCCAACTTCCCCTTTACTCGTGTGTGTATCTGCGTTATATATGTGTAGGAGGAAAAACTCACTCTCTGTTTCGGGATAATCCTCTGTATATACGTAAAAACCGTAAAATCCGAAAACTTGCAACATCGCGCGCGTGCGCTTTTGAAGCTTCCGACATTAAATAATGTAAGCTCTCTCTCTCTCCCTCCCCGCCGGATGTATCCAAGTGCCATTTCGCGCGTTAATTCGAAAAGCGAGCTGCGCCTGTCGCGCGCTAATCGGCTTACACCGGACTAGTCCGGCGCGTGTATCAGAATCCATATAGCAAACTCCCGAGGCTGCTGCTGTTGCCTGGCAGGCACCTGTTATCGAGTGCCACATCGACGATGGAATTTCTCCGGGAGTTATGGGAGGGGGGAGGGGAGTATCGATGAAGGGATGATGTTTGAGCGCGCGGATTTCGAAGGGAGGGAGGGGGGAGATGCGGACACGGTAGCGAACGCGAGAGCGAGCGATGATCTTTGATGAAAGTTCGGTAATTGAATCGGGAGGCGGAGAGAGAGATTGCGGGGGATGTATCTTGGGAGAGATCGATCGATCTGTATACTACGGGCGACGGTATGCTGTTTCGAAGATTGCGTGTCGCGCTCTGGTGATTATTGGGCCAAGTGGACGGGGGAGAATGTTTTTGGAAGTGTCGGCGTGGAAGTTATATTGTATACGGGTGCGGGGAGGATTAGCGAGGTGATTTGTTGGGAGGGATGAGGATTGGGAGGATCTGTAACGATCGGGGGTGATAAGGTTTTGTTTGGAAACTTTGGGCGAGGTTTCGCTGGGATAAGGGGTGTGGATGGGGTAATCAGTTATTTATATATGTTTGTTGACCGAAATCCTTGAAAACTGATAAAGTACATTGGCAAATGAGAATGTGAGGTTCAGCTACTACCCTGTCAACTTTCAG
This sequence comes from Torymus flavipes, assembly GCA_030522905.1. Lineage (NCBI taxonomy): Eukaryota > Metazoa > Arthropoda > Insecta > Hymenoptera > Torymidae > Torymus > Torymus flavipes. The sequence goes on from JAPYZO010001556.1 coordinate 3,483, forward strand.
CTGTTTTCAGTAACATGATAAAGTCATTTAAAATCTGGTAACAAGGATTTTTACGCACAACAAATCCAATATATTATGAAATTGAAGGATGTTGTAATAAGTAATAGTTACTACAATTTCTACATAAAATTTCAGTAAAGCTTGGCGTAGAGATCAATGAGTTTTTAGGTTACATTACCCGTGAAGCGTACAATATGTAGCAAAAAGCAATTTCATTTATTAATTTTATAGCATTATTTATATGGTTTTTCATTGCTTCACAAAAAAATAATAAAAATTAATCATTAAACCTGACAACGGCAAATAATAAAAATATACAACGATCGATCACGCGCACGTGATAAACGTTCGTTGTCATATAAATACATCCTACACGCGCGCACGGTAGAATCAGCTGTCCAGTTGCCAGATACAGCGATGCTCGCGTGCGATTCTCGTGAAAAGATTGACAAGTACAGATAGGAAAAACTTCGGTCTGAAAACGATTTGTTGTTGTTGTTGTTGTTGTACAGCGCGCGCCACTGGCGATGACTGTGCGACAATGCCGTTCTCTCTCTCTCGATCCGATGAATATTTGTCGAATCGTCGCAGCACGCGCGATATTTCGAACGACTCCTTTTTTTTCTCAACTCTCAAAATGCCGAATTGAAATTAGGTAGTGTATAACGTTTTAATACCATAAAAAGGGAAGCAATAAAACCTCCGGTGCTCACGGAAATGGAATTCAGCGGGGAGACGGAATATTGTTTGCTGATTATCTCTTCAGGAATCCTTATTAAGCCATGACTAACGCGGTTCCCCCGAAAAAAACATAACCTTAACATCAAAATTCGCTCTCTCGTGTGCGTTTACGACACCCGCAAATATAAAAGAGTCACCCTATATATAGGGTTATGATTCACGCGCGGCTTTTACAACAGAGACATAACCTCACTCGCGTTCATGTTATTCCTTTCATCGACGTGGTGGTGGTGGTACCACACGACGCGCTTTTTATCGCCGATAAAACGGCTGATATCGTACGAAAATATTCACCCCTCGTGTGTACACTTGGCTTATTAACGTCTGCTCTTTCTCTCTCGCTATACACGCACAAACTCGCTTCGTCTCCTTTACCTTCTTTCTGCGCCTCCTCGGCTCATCTTTATTCCACCCTCGAGCTTTTCCCCCATCCCGGGGAATTTGTAATGGCTTGATGCGCCGCGTGCGCGCGAGATTCTCGTTTTTTTTCCCTCTCTTTCGTGGTGCCCGATATAATCAATTTCGAGCGTTGGCGGCGGCGGCTTTTCGCATTCAATTTTCGCGAGAGGAACCGAGGGTTTAATGAATACAAAGTGTTTTTGATCGCGCCAGAACGAAGCGGGAAATCTGGCACGAGCGAGCCAACGCATTTGTGTGGCTCTGATGGTCGACGGCTCGATTTTCGGCGGGGAATGGAGGTTTTCGTTTTATCGATGAAGTTTTGGTTTATGGAGAGAGACAGAATCGACGGGGGGCGAGAGATTCGAAGATTGATGCAACGGGGTGCTGGGGTGTTCAATTGTTGTCGATTCAGCTGATTACACGGTTCTTTTAACGGCATAAGAAATACATTAGAGGGGATGAGAAATCAGGACATTTTTTTATCTTTATTATCGATTTATTCCTGACGCTGCGAAAAATTTAAAATCAATATTCTTGCAGTTGAAGTCAGATCCATGTTTGGCACAAAATTTGTGGCAAACATTTCTGTATAATCAAGTTTTGGTGAGCAAAAACAGGTACGCTGGAAAATGTAGGTGTGTGTGTCCTACCCTGAACCAATATGGATACGAGTCAATAACGATTTACGTCACCAACAAGTTGAGATTTTTCAGTATTTCAGAGCAATTTAATACAAAAGCTAGGTCATACAACATGTCCCCTATATCTTTACATATTCCATATATCATAATATATATTTTTCCCGTGACCTAAAAACGATCTAATTAGTTTACTCGGACACGTTTGACGACACGACTATGTGAAAGATAATCCTTTTCAGAAAGTATATATTTCTTATCAAAGTGTTTTCGACTTACAAAAACCGCAATATACTCTGATATTAGTTTCAAACGCATATACCTACGTTATCTCCCTTACGCGCGCGCGCTACGTATTCCCTAGTCGCACACACACAATTCACGCAAAGAAATATTTAAAATATTTCCATTTCACAAAAAAGGCAATATAATACGCACTCACTCTTTCCATCTCTCTCTCTCTCTCTCTCTCTCTCTCTCTCTCTCTCTCTCTCTACACTATCGGTTCCGTCAGTTTTCGCAATAAAAACACTCGACGAATCGTTCCGTGAGCTTTGCTTCTCTCTCTCTCTCTGCCTCTCTCATTCGCGTTGGAATTATTCACGAAGCGAACTCTTACGCACACGATATGCGCGCACGGTAGCTCATCAAAGAGATAGCTCTGCACAGAGCTATACCTCCCGCTTGCGCGCGCGCATTTCCATCAACGAAAAGAGAGACATATATAGGTGCGTGTTAACATCAACAGTACACACACGTCAAATACCTAATATCTGCGGAAAGAAAAAGTCTTCACTTTCTCTGTGCGTTAAATCGAGGCGAACTTGTTGGGCACTATTGCGGAGAGAAAGAATCCGAGCGAAACTCTTAAAAACTGTTTACGAGTTGAGAAACGAAAAGACGAAGGAGGAACGAGAAATAACGTTGAAATACTCGATTCCTCGCCGCTACTTCGCGAAGTATATATATTATATACTTCTTTTCGTTCGTTCGAGTTTACCTTTCACTAATCACTGACGAGGCGACTCGCCACACCCTTTAAATCACCGTTTTTAACGTGAGTGTGTGTGTATGTGTATATGTGTGGGTGTGTGGGGGTGTGTGTGTGTGTGTGTGCCCGATGGTTTCCCCGGCGACACTAACGATCGCGGCACCTCCGCTGCAGAGCAGCTAATTCTTATCGCGGTCCCGGCGTGTTCGAACATTTTTCAAATTTAATGGCTCTACGTTTGGTCGTTCTTTTTCTCTCGAAGGAGAAGATGATTATGTTCGGCTCTCTTCGTCCGGAGGCGAAACTGCCAGTTTCACTCTTGTTTGCTCGAGGATCCGAGATTAGTATAAGGAAAATTATTGTGAATGGGGTACAAATTTAATGTTTGTCTTTTTTCACACAAAAAACATGCTGTCAAAGCGCTATTAATAAGATAAACTCCGTGTTTGACGTTATTCAAAACACTTTCCCCGACGACACATGCCAAACATACATCGCGCCAACTTTCACGTATAGAATTCCGTCCAGATTGATATTCCATTAGCCGATGCAAATCCAGACGTAATTAGATTTCCCGTGCGTGCACACGCGTCAAAAAAAAAAGGAGAGAAAAAAAAATTTTCACATCTCGGGAACGGTTCGCACGTGCGTGTTTGTGTGTATATATATATGTACACCGATGTATATACACCCGACGGTCGCACAACTTTATTTCGCGAAATTGTCGCTGCGAATCAGGCGGGCTTTGAAAAATAAATTTTCATGCAAATCACCGCTAAATAAAACGCGTCGGAGGTATACGAAAAAAAATCGCGCGTGTGTGTATATATACAACGGTGCGAGTGTATACGAGAGGGAGAGACATGGAGTAATAAAATTCGTCAAATATTTGACATAAAATAAACGATTTGTTTTTCGTGCTTTAACGATGTAGTATGCTCTTCTTTTTCTGTACAAGTTTAGCCGATTGTATTTTGGGTATATAGGTGTAGGTGCGCGTAGTAGTAGTCGTAATAAAGTTTGGCGGATGATTTATTGTTGCACGTTTTATTGACCCGAATTTCGATGTCTAACAAACGAAACGGAAAAATATGCGAATCTGATGGTTTAATTACAGCAACAAGTATTTCATACGCCGTACGTATACGCGGGAAACGAAAAAAAAATCAGCGTCGTTTCGAAATACGTTTTTCAATCAACGTTTAAACGAACGTGCAAACCTCCGGCGCAAATGTACGATAAAAATGTCGAATTCAACGTTTTAGAGATAAAAAAAAGAACTCCGATAGACGAACGATTAATACGTTATATCTATATACCTATTTATTATCCGCGCGTAAAAATCATCTGTGCGCGAATCAGAACTAACTGGGCAAACTTCTCGGATAAGAAAAAGCGCGTTACGAGAGAAATCTCGAGGATTTATCCAACCATATCCTCTTAACAACAATATCGTCGTTCAACTCCCATCGAAGTCTTCTTCCCTCCCCCCCAAAGTATCATCCCCGCGCGCGCGCGCGATCACCGAATTCCTCTCACTCGAGTCCGACCCCTCGACGATCCTCCCTTTGATTGTCTCCATTCAACAGCAAGCCAAACATCTCATAAACTCTCTCCTCTCTCTCTCTCCTTCGAGCAATCCGACTACACCGCTACGTTCCACACCCGAGTAGCAGTAGCAGTATAGCAGCATCTCGAGCTCTCTCTAAGTACCTCTGGCAAACACGATCCCCGCTGCTGTACCAACCTGAAAAAGATCCTCTCCTTTGCTAAGAAAATCTTCGATCCCAAGCAGCAGCAGCTTCTCTCTCCCGAAACTTTCGGGCGGGGGGAGGGCGGCGCAATTAACTCTTTATTCAAACAGAAAAGTTCGGTAAATAGAAACGCGGGCGGGCAGGGAGTTTATTAGGGCGCGAAGGAGGGGTAGAGAAACTTTTTAAGCGCTTCCGAGTAGCGGCCGCTTTCTTTTCCATTCGCGCGCTCGCAGACTGGCTCGTTACTTTGCGCCAGCGCGAGTCGATCATTCTATTATAGGGAGGGTGGGGGGCAGTAGGGGGAGGAGTGGGGGGGAATTACGTTTCCGCGGCGCTGGGGCAATAAATTTCGCTGCCTAGGAGAGCCCCCGTGCAATTACATTGCCAGGAGGAATTTTCTTTAATCAGAGATCGTTATGTTACCGTGTGCCGCTGTGGAGAGAGAGAGAGAGAGAGAGAGAAAGAGGAAGGAAGAGAGCGAAGATGTATGTAGCGCCGCGCCACCACGAAGGTAGTATAGCGCTGATTGGGGGCAGGACTTTGCGTGTGAGAGAGGGAGGAGGAGTACGAGGAATTTTTGAAGAGGTTCCGCGCGATGTGCGCTGCATGAATGGAGTCGATTTTTCGAGTGCGAGAACGGTTGATGAGGTTGTCGCTGAGGAAAGTGGTACGAGCGTACGAATGAATTTTATTATTATATGGGTTCTAATGAGGTAAGGTTTCGTGTAATGAAGAAGGGAAACCGATGTAAGAACGTATTTTTAGAGATATTACCGCGAGCTCTTAGGTAAATTCTGAAAATAAGATTAAAAAAGTGTTATCATAGTTGTATGGCAATACTATAATAGTATGGCAATAGTATTATAATAAGATTGTAATAGTGTTGTAGCAGTATTTGTAACTAAAAGATAAGTGTGGAATAATACAAAATTAGATTTTTTCATAAAACTAATCGAAAATAAACCGACAAAAGTAGTTGTGTACTGTATTCACATGATTTAAATATCAGGTCGGTATATACACACGACCCATATCATTAAAAAACATTTTAACAAAGAGCACAACAAGTTTTTATATTTACGAGATGCGATGCTATTAATTATTCATTTATTTCAGGACACTGTTCGTATGACAAATGTACTGCCCCAAAAACAGTTCCAACTTCCCGTGTATATATACCCAAGGTAACTTTCTGCATAAAATTTAAACAAACAAATCCCCGCATAAATTAACACGAATAAACGAACGAACGAACGATGTAAGCTTTCGTGTACAGCGCGCGGTCGGCGTTAGAAGCAGTCCGTAAAATATGAGCGTGACGTAGCGATATTTGATGCGACACTGTCACGCCATTACACGTGCCTATGCCAGGCTCTCGGCCTCGTAAATAACCGACATCTCCCTCCCGGCCAAATATAACGAAAGACAGTTTATAAAGTAAGTCTCGGCGGTTCATAAAGAAGAATAGAGCCATATTTTTCGAGTCTTCCCTTCCCCTCATATTTTTCTCTCCACCCTCGGATAACACAATAAAAAACAAGGGAATGACAGAGGATAAAAAGCGAGAATTCAATCGGCGGATTGAGCTGTTTTTTTCGAAAATGGAATTAATCGCACGCAACAATTATACACGAGCGTTTCGACTTCCCAGCGATAAATCAGCCGCCGCGTATAATATAAATATTAATTCAATTCTCCTCTCCCGCCTCTTACGCATCATACGGCGACGATTCTATTAGACTAAATTAAATACCAGCGCTGAAAGTGAGCGCATCGCGGGCGAAAAAAGGTGTAGAGCGGGCGGCCGCCGCCGTCGTCGACGAGGGAAGGGAACAACGTGTACACGTATATCCCTCTTGCGACTAGCGATCAGATAAAAAAAGATGATTTAGCGCTTCCTCACACGCGCGCTCGGCAAAGTAATAATAACGCGGCATTGTTCTCTCGCCTGCACGCGCGAGAGCCTTCCTTCCGCTTCCTTCGTTAGGCTGTGTCGAAAAGAGAGAGGAGCCGGGGGGGATGATAATAATTTGCGTGCGAACGCGTGCTGAGCGCAGGTGTATGTGCGCACGCGCGATTTTTGAGCCTCGTCGTCGTGCTCTGTTATCGGGCGAAGATCGAACGCGGAGTAGTGGGATGTATAATATGCATGCATATGCCTTTGTGCGCGGTGAGAAAAGTTTTCTAGCTGTCGTGCGCACGCGCAGATATGTGCTCGTTAGATGCGAATGAGGGTGAGGCAGGTTGGTAATTTGGAGGAGGGCTGGATTTCGCGCGATAAATATTGTCATTAGACGGTTTAGCATTTTTGTTTCCTTTTTTTAGAACAAAGGAATTGCAAACGCTTAAATGCACGGAAATGTTTCGTTTGCGTGTAATTTTTTTTTTATTAAAAAAAATATATTAAAGTTCGACGAGTTTCAGCCGCACAGCGGCTTGTGAGATTCAAATATCCCCCCTCCCACTCTCTCGTGTGCAGGGCAGCAGTCGACTCAACGAAAAAGTCCCGCAAAGCCTCGGATTTACGGGCGCGATCAAACGAACTAGACCAAACTAATCGAGGGAGATCCCTGTGCAGCGCGCGTATATTTTTCTCCCGTCGAAGAAACTTACAAAACAAAATCACGATAAATAACGATTTCCCATCCCCCTTTTCCCCTCTTTTCACTCACACCCTCGAGATCACTCAACGAGATCCGACATCAAACGCCGCGCCAGTCCTCTCTCTCTCTCTCTCTTTCTAAAAAACAGGACGGCGACTCCTACAAATAAATTATTTCCAACCTGCGCGCGCAACCACATCACGGCGAGACGCAAAAAAGACGACGGGGGAAAAGTCGTTAGAAGAGCGACCATACAACCCTCGCACGTGTCGTCGAGTGCACCCAGGCGGGCGATTCCTCTCTCTTGAGAGTGAACGCGATATTAGCAGGCGGTGAAAAACAGGGGAGGCAAGGTGCACTAACGACCAGTGCGCGCGGGGTCCCGGAAATAATCGAAATAATGCAAATGTCGACGCGAACCGCGCGCTTTTGATTAAGTCGGTGAGAGAGAGAAGGATTTCCTTGGCGTGGAGCGCAACTGAGCTAATTTTTCACGATTAATGGGAGAGAGAGAGAGAGACGAGTGGAGAGGTTTCCGGCTGGCTGGCTTTGATTTGCATTTTCGAAATAAGTGCGGGTAATGAGGGGCGAGTTGGTACGCGTCTGAGGGAGTAATTGGTATGATGCAGAGGTAGGGTAAAAGGGGGGAAGGATTGATGCTTAGGTATATATGACCAGGGAGTTTGGTTGTGGTATGAAGATTGCAGATTTTTATATATGAAAAAAAGTTATTAAATGATGTGATAAATCTGTACGGTTGAAATTACTTTTGATTCTAAAATATACTATTAGAAAAATTATTATGATTCGGAACGAAAATTTTTGCGAAATTTAGTCAGTATTTACGACAAACCGTTGTCATTTCTCCGAGAATTTAAGAGCGCTTTGAAGTCCCAACGAGTTTTGTGGTAATTTATAGGAGATTTGTCGACGCATAAAATTTCCACCCAACAATGGCATTATTGTCTCAGGAAACTATTACGGGCAACAAAGAGTATAATAAATTGCCCTGGTATGAAAGATAAAATTTTTGTAGATATAAATTTTGCTCGAATCGAATAAAAGTGTTTTTTTTTCTGACGCGGCAGCAAATGTTTTTAAGTGTATGCTAATTATTTTGAAGTTTTAATAGCCAGTGATATATATTTTTTATAATATGTGATAAACTGCGAGAGTATATAGCAATTTTATTAAAATGCGTTACATTTTTTACTATACGTTTTCCTTGCTTAACGATTCATAAACTTGAATTAATAATTTTCTCTCCACATAGTAATGCTTTGATTGAGTTGCAGTGCATGTTTTTACTTACGATAATATTCCATTGAACATTTCAACGACATTGCAGCGGGCATAGACATACCTAAAAGTAAAAAGGAAAAATTATAATTAACATCTATTAAACGTTATTAATTATTATTAAATTAAATATTACGAATATATAGTTAGTTATTAATAGAAATCAGAATTCAGAATATAATTAAATTTTAGCAAAGAAAGCATCATTGCGAATGAGGCACGTCATACATTCAACCAAATCACGGTGACTGGCCTTCATCCGAAACTTAATTACCCACCAAAACATATACGAATCCCCGAATTAATTCTCTTTTCCTTCCTCGCCGTTAAAATCGAGATACGCGCTAGTACTCGCGCACCATAAACGTCGATCCGCTAAATAATTACCATCGTATACATTTCCAAAAATTTTATCTCGACCGAGCCCGCTATTAAAATTCGAAACCTCGCCTCCTCCTTTTATTTCGCCCGTTAATTTTTCTTCTCCTCCCGCGATTTCGAATTATCATTCCGCCTACGCAGTCGCCGCGCGCAGCTGATTCTCCAGTTGGAACACGTCGTCTCCGAAAAATTCCTCCGCGAGCGAGCGAGCGACAATCATAATTCAACGGCGAGTGGCTGTGTTTTTCTTTTTTATTCTTTTCTTTTCTGACGAGTCACTCGAGAAAATCGAAACGCGCGCTCTCTCCAGTTTGAAGCACATAAGCATGTGTATATAGTGCCCTGGCGTAGTCTCGTTGGGAGACTATACTCGTAAACTCAATCTTCGTATGTAAATATAATAAACGTTGTAAATTGTAGGAAAATTGTGGCGATTAATCATTTCGTCGCATTGTTTGTAGATGGAAATTGGTTCCGTATGGAGCGTCATTTTCTTGGTTATTTTCCTGACTGGGGTTTATTTTGCTGATGAATGTTTTCGTGGATATATTTAGAATGAAAAATACATATTTCGATATGAAAAAATATTAATATTTATATTGTACTGCGTCAGTTCTCTTTCTGAATACTTTGTTACAATAGTATTTCAATTTATTTGGTTTAAATGACAAATGACACATTGTAAATCACAATAAAATAATAAATATGAGTTTTATATATTGATACAAATGTGAAATATTTTTTACATGACCATTCGTAACGACGAAGAATTAAAAAAATAATAAATTCAATTTGATTGCTATAGTCTGAATATTATATGAACCGTTTTTGTAAACTTGCGATTAAAATGATTTATCTTATTTGTTTATTTAACTATTACGGACAATCTCTAAACTGTGCGTAGCTAATGCAGATTTTTGTGTAAAATAGCATGCATATGTCGTTGTCACTACTTCCATCGTCATTTTGTCAATGTATCTGCACATTAGTAGTAATACTATGTACAAACAATTCACTTCAGCCATCCACCTCTTTCTCCTCCAAACAACCAGTTCCCACATAAAAACACATAACAGCATGCACTAGCTTTCAGTTTCTACAAACAAACACTTTCACCAGAATTCCGCAGACACCTCTCGTTAGTAACGCAGAGTCTTCCTCTATCTCTCTCTTTTTCTCCACACCCACACAGACACTCGTATAAGCACACACCTCCGAGACCTCAAAGAAAAGGCCATCCCAGACAGCTCAATCATTATTCCACAGCCCCTTCCACCTATACCTCCGCGCTCCTCCCCAAGAAAATCGAATCCTCCGCACAGGCACACGCTTCTTCTAAAAAGGGAACGACCCGAGAAATAAAAGAAAAAAAAGAGCAGAGCAGCAGCAGCAGCAGCACGCGGTTGGAGAAAAAACTAGCGCGCGTCCATCGCTCTCTCAAGAGAGACGCGGAGAGCTATAACCCCCCCGCAGCGACGAGACTCGTCGTCGGGCTGCTTTTCCATGCAAATTGCCGGGCGCCCTGTCCCCCTCTCTCTTCTCCAGCAATGAATACGTAAGATGATTTATTACGGGCGATCGTTTTTCGGCGGCGCGCGGCAAGTGGAACTTGATCACGAGGAGAGTCCCCCGAAAAATTGTCCTGTCACCGCGGCGCGAGCTCGCGCTCAAGGGGGAAAGAGTTTGGATGACGGTATGTAATAGGTATATGGATAGGCTTAAAATTTCAGGACGACTCGAGTGAGAGGGGATCAACGGGGTATTGAGATGTGTCGGAGAAGGGGAGGATTTTTCGGGGAGCTGGTGACGCGGTGGTTTATTGGTTAGATTGGGGGCTTTTGGTCGCCACTCTCCCGTGCTGTGGGAGAAAATGAACAAGTTAATAGGGTATTTGGCTAGTCACTGCGCGAAGAGAGTATACCAAGTCGAGGAGAAGTAGTATTAAAACGTTATGGAGGGGCTTAGGTGCCGTTCGATTAAATGCTCGAATGGTTTCGGGGTTAAAGGGAGAATATAGAGTTTGAAAAATCTGCTGAATAGCTATAAGTATATATGTATTTATTTGTAATTGGAGCTCGCGGGTTTGTTAAAAAATAGTCAAATACACGGAGAAAATTTTTGGTGTAATCTTTAGGCTTTTTCAGAAGAAAATATACTGTTTTAAACAGTAGTGCTGTGATAGACTTAGAAATAGAAATTTTTAACTTTTTGAATAATAATTTTTATGATTCTTCTCGCAAATTTTTATACTTTTTGGAATGGTAATATTTGTGTTGAACGAAATATCACAGTATCAGTCGATTTACTACAAAAATAATAAAAATTATTATTATATTAAAAGTAAATTTTTCTCTGTAGAGAGCTTATTCAATATGAGGTCGACTTTTTCGTCTGTTTAAAACTTCTTAACTGAACTTGGATCATAATATAAAATCCTTTGATACACAAACCATTATTTTCAAAATATGGGCAATGCTTAGCTCACACTGAAACTTACTTCTTACGAGACTAAACACGAAGCTTCGAGATACAAAAAAAACGAATGCCTAAGATCTTTAACTGCTACTAAAATTATTTATTCTCAAACTACACGCTCTACTCCACCCCAACTCCAATTAACATTATTACGCGGCATAGTTCCAGGTCATAAAGGTCGAAGAATTCGCTGCGAATGTATATTCGTCTGCAATTTTACAGCAATTTCGAAGCCGGCGAAAATATGTAAATAACCCGCGGACTGGAAAGAGAAATGAAGACACACATCCACACATGCGCGCATTCGCGGCGTCGCTCTGTTATTACTGAATTCGCTTGGCCCAAATTGCTGGCAATTTCCTACTAGCAAAATCGCGAGGGACCATGCGGCCATATCTCGGGAGTATATTATTTTCATTGGCGTCATACGCAACATATATATACGTTCACATCCTAAAACACCCGTGTCTCATCGGGTTTTCCGCTACACGTACCAGCTACGCAAAAAACTTTTTCCCCTTTAAAGCGCGCGCCCCCCTCCCCTATTTTTCTAACTCTACGTCCGATCGGTCCCGTCGTCAAAACATTTCCGAAACTCCGGCCGCAAGAGCCACTCGCTGTACTACTACTACTATTACTGGACGCAACATATATATAAACACAGCCTCGTTGAACCCGATAGCCGCGTATTTTCCCTCCCTCTCTCTCTCTCTCTCTCTTCAAGGAAATTCCCGCGGAAATTCCAGCCGCAGTTCGGAAACGGATCTTTATTTTCGCAGCCTTTGTCCCCTCTCTCCCTCGGATACACACATACTGGCTCGTTCCGCCCATCCCTTTATCCGCTGCAGAAACAGCCTTGCTGCAGTTGCAGTAGCGCACACGTGCTGCTTCGTTAAATTCTCCGTTTCACGGGAGAGAAGCAGGGCGCGGGCAGTGCCAGTGATCTTTGTCTCTCCCGTAACTCCGGAGAGAGTGAAACGAGTTACGCCTAGCTATATACGTGGGAACGCGCGCGCGTGTGTGTTTGCTCTAGCGGGGACGTGTCGTTGATTCGATTACGCTAGAGAGACTCTCTTCAAAAGTGCGTATATCTGTCCGTCCGACCATTGCGTCCCCTCTTAAGTGACGTGTGCGTGTGTATCTTTTCGCGCGTTGCGTAATTCGAACGTCGCTGCAGGTATATAGCGCGCGATGTGTTAGCGTGCGTATGTACAGTCAGGGAAATTCGAGAGCCTTGCGATGTGTTGTATATATACGAAGGTATGCGCGTTTGGAAAGTGGAGACGAGTGTGTGCGTGTGAGTGTGTGATTTAACGAGACGCAAGCGACGCCCATACGGTGGTTTCATCCATGAAAGACGCGTCGATTTGTGCTGATGCATTGCTCTCGCTGTGGGATTCAACGATGACGACGATGCTACCCGTCGCCCGTGTGATGGTTATGCGTTATTGTTTCGATGTAAAGCTCAAAGATGACGATCGAGAGAGACAGAGAGGCTGACGCGCACTTTTACGCGCGCAATCGCGTTGCTTTCAATATAGGTGTTATAATGTTACGATAATGGAGTGGCGGAGGGACAATGTATTTTGTAATACACACATATACGCATAGACATAATATAGGGATAGTATAATATTCATAATATGTTGGACTGTATTCTGTCAGCGTTCTTGGACCTGTATTGAATTACCCCGTGTACCGATGAATTGAAATATATATTCAGTCAATTGTTTCGATGACGATTGATTGATTTTCCCTTGACGTTGTCGCATTGATGTGTAACGTAACAACTGATTACTAGACTGACCTAATGTAATCTTTAATGTGCGGCAATTTCTGCTAACTCAAATTTCTATAAATGTGAGGCATAATATTGAAATTCTATCAGTATATGCGCAGCTATAAATGCTAAGCACATATACTCACAGACACACACTATACTCGAAACCAATGACCGAAAAGAACGCACGTATAATTGCATCTCGAATCCTGATGCACGTGCTACACTCGCACACACACACACACACACACACACACACACTCACTGTTTCGAACTGAATGAACGCGGTGCCCTAAATATTCAACGCGCGCAGCCCAGTGACAGTGAGCTTCGAGCTCTCATATTTTAATTGGTGCGATATTGTTATTATTATTGCTATGATTAATGCGGTGTAACATCGGCATTGATTAGCAATCAGCGTAAGTAGCGTTAAACCAGCAATCACTGTATTCTCGGTTTACGCGCGCGCACATATCTATATATTCTAAAAAACATGCAACACACTGCGTAATACATATATATATATATATCTATCTGTAACGCATGCAACATTCGTGAAAACTCGATACGTGTAACAACCGTGGCATTCGCGGAACCACGTATAGGTTATATAGCGAGACGAAAGAAAAAAAAAATGTTAACTGCAGCGCGCCATTAAACCATCAACTTAGAGCGCAAACATTCCCGAAGAGACGCGCGTGGCATGCGTGCAGCGTGCGTGCGCTGCACAGCAGCAGCAGCAGCAGCAGTAGACGAGCGAATAATCGTATCACGTAACTGTAACCGTGAGCGCGCGCGCGTATACGCATGACGCGATTGCGCTTCGCGGAATCCTCCGTGTGTATGTGTATATACGCACGCCTATATCGCGTATAACAAACACGTAGGTGTGTATGTATAAAAAAAAAGATACGACGCAGATGCGAGGACAGTTCGAGGCCTCTGGCAAATTCGCGAGAGTTTTTATGCATTCCGAGAAGGAGATTTGTATTATGCGCGTTGTTGTATTCGTTCTTTTGCGCAATGTGGATATAGACTGCAAGATTGATGATCGCTGTGTGTGTGTGTGTGTATGTGTTTTACTGTGGTGATATACATATATACATGCCGTTGATTGATAAATAAACTAATGAGAGACTTGTTTGCGCGCGCTGGACGATTATGTAAACAGAAGTGGAGTCTTTAGATATATGCAAATTCTTGTAATCTGCGCTGAATTTATGCGTATACGAAAAATTCTAGTTCGTGTTTTAGTTCCGTCTTGGAGATCATGTATTAATTAGTGACTGTTATGAATTGCCAATTAATTTGGCGGAATATTTTGCTTGAATTAATTGAAAATTTATTATCGCAGTGGATTTATTGCCACGGCGATCATCTAGCAGCTACAGATATATCTTGTAGAATTTTCGATTATTAATGTGATAAATTTTTCTGTTATCATATATTGTAGTTTATAAACAACATATTTTTAAATGTACAAGCACTGTATTGACTGAACATTTAACAACTAAGTATTAAAAAAATTTTTAGAAATATTTTAAAATCGTGATAAGCTAAGAAAAACACATAGAGCAGACAGCGTGTGTTAAAAATATATGTTCCATCAGTTAACTAGGAACACGCTGCAGGAACATTTTCTTCTGTCCATTAACCCATTAAGTCCGGGCGGGACACATTTTCAATTTTTTTTTCAGCGGCTTTATTCGATATGAAAACGGTCTATAAAAAAATCAACAAAAGGTAA
>JAPYZO010001557.1:0-17554 GCA_030522905.1 Torymus flavipes
GGGATGGGGAGAGAGACGAATTAAGTGGATAAGAGCTGCAGGCAGGTGAATTAGGTTTGCTCTCGACTCGCGCGTCAGCGCGGCAAGAGAGAGAGAGAGAGAGAACTTGCTTGTTTTGCCACCAGGAGAGCTTTTAGAGTCTACCGCTATGTGCACGCGTGTGTGCGTATCCCTCGGTCGCTTTTCAGTCGTGCGTGCGCTAAACGTTTACTTCCCCACGGGAAGAGGGCTGTGGCTTTTTTTTCTCTCTTCATTTTCTCTTCGTTTTCTTCCTCTCGAATTGCCAACGAGCTTGCGAGAGAACTATGGCGGTAGAGAAGGGGGGAGAATAAACTTTTTAACTCTGATTAGTTTGCATTTTATCTTGTGGCCGGCCCGCGGCGTGCTCTCTCTCTCTCTCTCTCTTTTTCTCTTCTTCGTATATGTACGTTTCAGCGGCTGCTTCGCTCGCGTGATTAATTACGCCGCGATTAAAGCGCAACAGTGCGCACCGAGAGTGGCTCTTTTTACGTCTTCAAATGCGCAATGAAGAATTGTTCATCTTCTGTGTCTGAGCTTCAGGCAGAAAGCCTATATTCCAAAGCTGATGAGAGAGAGTTAAGGTCTTTAGTGCGTAAATTTATTATTTTTGGTTCTAGAGTAAAATGCATCAGTGGGTATAGATTTTCTCTTGTGGCGATGTCGAAGCCAATTACAGCTGATTCCTTTACATTGATTTTCCAGTTTCGTAAAATTATTACAGTCATCTGCAGAGATTGAAGCAAAAAGTAAAATCCTATTAAAAACTCAATAAAAACCTTAATTCTTCGAAAAGTTAATTACCTCGTCTTAGTCCAAGAAATAACTTATTAATTATACCTCAAGTTGTTGTTCGCGTAAGAATTGTCCGCTACCAATGAAGAAAAATCTTATTCTTTAAGCGTAAATAACTGCGTCCACGCTTTTTCAATGTATTGATTCTCTCTCTCGCAGATTTTCCTCGAATGCGCCTGTACCCCCCTTAAAAAAAGAATATTCACAGCCACGCATTAATTAATTGCTGATAAAGTCCAGCAAGATATTCCCGTGAATTAAATTCTCATTTTCCCGTGTAAACACATTAGAACGAAAGAAGAAAAACGCAATTCCGGCGGCAACGAGCGCAGCCACGTTCTCTCTCATTGCCTCGAAAGAATAAAAGGATATATTCTCCGTGCTCGAGCTACCTATATATATATATATATATATACACACCTTTTTTTCCCTCTGCGCGCGCGTAAATTGCGTTCCGAGTAGACGCGCGCGTGCCTCGCGGCTCCTCATCGTCTTTGGGATTCGTCCTCTCTCCCTCATTAGCATCCTTGCCTTTGCAACAACGGGAAATCTTTTCTCTCTCTCTCTCTCTCCGCTTTCTCGTCCATTTTTCTTGCGCACGCGGGGGGAGCTTCTCCGGGGGCATAATTTGAAAGAAGCCACTCGCGCACCTATTCTATCTAGCTCTCGTTCCGCGGCTTTCAAAGGAGCTGCAAGAACGCACGCGCGCGGTCGCCGAATTACGACGGGGGATTAGAGGTCTCGAGTAAAATAGCGCGCTCCTTCCTTCCTCTCGTCGTCGTCTCCTTTCTGCCGAACGTCGCTCGTTGTTATATACATATATACAGACAAGAGCGCGGCTGCTCGCGCCAATGGAATTTTCAAATAAAAAAAACCAATCCGAGTGCGTTAGTTTTTCTTTTAGCTTTGGCCCTTGTTAGCGTATTTTCATATAAGTATATAGCATAAAGAATTTAATCCTTCGTGAGCCGAAAATTAATTGCAACATTGTCGTTTGAAACAGCGCTTAAGAATTGTGTTTATTCATTTTTTTTTTTTTTTTTTTCGAAAAAAAAAAGTAAAAAAACTTGGCTTATAAAATAGCGTACACTTAAAGCTGACTACACACTTGTTGCGAGTGCGCTGCACTTTATACGAGCGCACCTGCCCAATCAATCAATCGAGCGAGGTTGTTTGTCGGACATAAAAAAAAAGCATGCGAGATATTTTAAAATCCATTTAGTTAGAAAAATATACACATTAACAATGAAAATTCTCCACGATACTAATACGAGTGTCTCTTTTCTCCTCTATGTTACAGCAAGCGCAGACGTGGGCTTCGCGATCTACGACAGGTACGAGGCAGAACCCCTGGGGCCTCCTGTCTCGTACGTGGCGCACTTGACAGGCGCCCTGGCCGGCCTAACGATCGGCCTCCTCGTTCTCAAGAACTTCGAGCAGCGGCTACACGAGCAGCTGCTCTGGTGGGTCGCCCTCGGGGTGTACGCCGCCTGCACGATATTCGCGGTCATGTACAATCTCATGCACCCAGAGTATCCATGACGCGAGGTGAGCTTCGCGTACGGCCACCCGCGGCTGCCTACGTAACGCGAAGTCAGGGCGGCGGTGGCGGCTCGGCACACCGCGGCGGCCTGCGCCCGCGGGACCGTTTCAGATATATAACCAGAGAACGCGACCCCCGGCCTATATGATGTACACGTACAGCATGCCTGCAGCGCACTCGAGCCAGACAAACTGAGACAAACGGTGAGGAGGAGGGAAATGCCAAAGATTCGAAGATGGGAGAGTGCACGGCCACAAGCGGGATATAGCCATAAGGAGCCTTAGAGACACAACGCGGGGAGAGTGAATAAAAAGGTGCAGAGGGCCGACAAGAAGACTGATGATGATGACAAGACGGGAGGAGATGCTGCTGGTGTAGGAGGAGGCGTATTTATTGTAATAACACTATAGAGCGGCGCGGCCTCTTGTGTCTGTGTGTGCGTAAACGATCCACGGAAATATTTTTCTCTATACACTTTGTAAATATGTACAGTCTAGGTGGGAAAGAAAGCGATTCGAAATTCTGCAGCTATGTGTGTGTGTATGTGTGTGATCAGCGAGAGCGTGTCAGAGTTGTGTGCGTCTTATATCTCTCGGGGTGCTAGCTTCATTATCCTTTTAGACTGCATCAGATTGATAAGATTTTTAGTTTGTTCCTTTCGTCGTCAAGTATACAATTTTGCCCTTTGTTTGTCTCTTTCATTTTATTGCTTTTACGCGTGACAACATTTTCTCGTCAAATAATAAATGCCGTTTTAAATTTAAAAGCTTTTCGCGTAATGTATACCAAAGACTTTTGCGTTGATAATTTGAATTGGTCTGCGCAACGCGTGCGCAAAGTGCAAGGAATATTTTTCTATTTGAAATTTGGAAAACAAACGAGATAAGGGGAGATAAGAGACGGGGCGAATAGACATTTCGATTTTCCGGATGGGAGCGTTCTAATTTTCTTATTAAACCCGGTAACAAGCAGGGGAGAAAGCGCGCGCTTGCACTTAGACCCCCGTCTCTGTCTCCAGATCGACGATGCTTTTCCGTACAATGCGCCCGAGCTTTTTCTTTCGAATCCTTAGCGAGTCAGGGGCTTGGAAGAATAAACGAGGAAAGCAGCAGCAACCAAAACCGCGAGAGATAAAGCGGACAGAAAAAAAATTGTACCCTCGCTCTGTGAAAACATTAGTTTGTGTATGTATGTGTGTGCGTGCGCCTGTCTGTGTGTATACGCGTATGCATGCGTCTAGTTGTCCGTGTGCACGATCCGAAGTCGTCGCGTTGCGTCCATCTAAGGTACGACGAGAGAGTGGACACGAAACGCGCGACAGAGTTCTCGTCTGCAGAGTATAATTAAAGAAATACCTTTACTGTGTTCTTACGTTATTATTTAACTGTCATTGTTTGTATTTATTTAGATAAGCTGCGCGCGTTCTCTTTTTTTTTTTCTTTTTTCGTTTTTTGCGAGGAACGTCGAGGCGGGAGGGGGGTGGCGGTAGGCGGCGCCATAAAGAAAAACCACTCGCGCGGGAGAGAGCCGTGTCTCGAGTGCGAGAAAAAGCCAGGACGGTTTTAAAGAGTTGGCTAATTAAAAGCTCGCTGCTCACCCCGGCAGCTTGCATTGGCTAAATCACATCAACGCTACAAGGAGAGTAGTTTTAATTCTACTCAGAGCTTTGTTTGTCGCATCTGTTATGTTTCTTTTCTTTCGCAAATAATGCCTGTATACTTGGTTAAATCATTGAATTTGTTGAGTGAAATGGTATAAAGACGCGATTCTGCAGCCGATGAGCGCTAGAGATAATGTTGTTTCTGAAATGGCCTGGAAACCGAGTGACATAAAATCTAGTTCGTTCATTTAATATTTAATTAAATATATTTAACAAGTGCTTGTAACTTTTTTTTGTAGAATCAACTTCAATTATAAAAAAAAAAAGAAAATTGATTTCCAACGTATTATCTTCTTCGACGCTCACTCGAGATTGTTTCAGTTTCCAACGCTTATTCGAAATAACTCCCGTTTTCAGTGCGTTTCAGAAATAAGGCCGTTTCCTTCGCTCTCGGCGTAATAGCCATTGAATCTTTCAGAATAAAAGCTGTGCTTTTTTCATTTATTTGCAAAGAATAAATTAAAAAAGTCGACGTTAATAGTTGATTTCAGTTAATCAAATCGTTACGATAACACTAAAAAAAAACTTAATTTGATTGTTTATATAAAAGTAAACAAACTTCAAAATTATTCTTTCAGTTTACTTTCCCGCTGTTTTGCTTACCAGTTAATTTAACAGCAAAAGCCAATTCATTGTTGCGACAACAGAGAAAAACTGCGTCCGAGCTTTTGAACGCACTTGAGCCAGTTTTGATGTATCACTCATGGCAGACCAGAAATTGGTCACTAAAAAAAGAGATAAAAAAAAACATGAAAAAAAAAAATATGGAAAACGAAACAAATTGTCGCGTAGGTAAACGAGTTGAAGAGCGAAAGAGAGTGCGAGTATACGCGTGAAAGTGAAAAAGTGAGTGAGTGATGAACGATGCTAGTCAATTAGTACCCAAGAGCCGGGCTCACTCGGCGAGGTGCATCGCGAGCCAGCCGCAGCCTCTCATTTAGCCCCCTCGAGGTGCGCACGGACGAGGAGAATGAGACAACGAAAAAGAGTGAGAGGGAAAGAGAGTGAAAGAACAGTTGCACGAGAAGACAGAAAGAGAGAGAGATAGAGGGAGGCAGAGAAAACTGGTACCAAGAGCGCGGAGGCGCAATTACACGTAAATAATTAAATCTCCGACGAGCGTATAATGCGACAGACTATCGCCGTATTCTTTGTCTCACTCTGCGCTCTCTTCTAAATATCCGTACTATCCAGAAGCACTTTGTACGGACGAGCCGATTAATTTGGAGCTCGCTTAATACAGTGAATCAATGCTCTCATCAAAAGCTCGACGACACTTTTGCGCCATTTTTCTTTTTCCCTCCGGCTTGGCGCCCGTGCTACGTGCAACTAAGGAAAATTCAATAAAAAAAAAACTGAAAATTTGGATTTTTCGTCAAATGCGTTTGAAAGGCGTAAAAAGCATACTAACAAATGAATTGTAGTAAATGTTCGATAATTTAATCATTTTCATTGTTTATCTTACCCGTGCAAAGTGTTGATGTGTATGTGCAACTGTTATAGAGATTATATACATTTTGCGAGCTCGAGCGATATTTTTTGTAAATATAATAACAAAAGCGTTAAAGTCAAAGCTCTCAATCGCCGTCGATACGTCTGTTCTAAGGCTGAACTCTGTATGTTATGTTTATTTATTTATAAAAGTGTACAAAGGTCTTATGATTCGTGTCAAAGGGAAGATTTAAAAATATGCATAAACTACATGTGTGTAAGTGAAAAAAAAACTGCGTTAGATAGTTTATTTTCAATTATTTATTCGCGATAGTTATTCAATGCAATTTGTATTTTCTACTTTGTTTGTTTGTTCATTTTTGCGCATGTATTATTAAGCTCGTTAAGGTTCGAAGCGCCTCTGCAATTTAGCTTATTGCGAAAATCAGTTGAAAGTCGTTCAGAAGATCTGCAGCGATAATTTAATAGCTTTCTGAACGGAATCAACAAATTGAAAAGAAAATAGAACAGTTCCTGGTGAGAATATTTTTATGTGAAATTGTGAAAAACGGAGCTATCAGTGAATAAAACTGTTTTAAAAATAGTAATACATCGCACAGCAACTCTCTGTATGAAAAAAAATTTCATAAAAATATTACCACATGGGGTGCATGAATCGAATCGAGCGCGTAAATGTACATAATGAGTTATCGATTGTTCGCTCAGGCACATTAGAATCTCTCTGAATAATAATTCCAATCATTTTTAATGTAACCATTGCGAGTTGTGCAAATGTTCTATAGAGTCGTTTCTTTTATTATTGAATCGTAGGAACTTTTAAATATAGTCTTTTAACGTCACGGATGCGAATGTTTAAATCTTAAGGAGATTCTAAAGTGTTCGATGTGACACTACTTTAGAATAAATAAATTAAAGAAAAAAAGTATATATACACATAATTTATATTATATACGGCCAGTCACAAGTCCACAAGCCAAAGAGGTGGAGCTAGTAAAAAAGAAAACATTTCAAATGTTTATTGTATAACTCAATGATGATTCCTCGCTAGGATAATTCGCATAGTGAAAAGCTTATCGCTGGACGAAACAGAGAGGAGACTTCGCGTGATGGAAAATGTAATTCCATATTCCGTATAATGTAGTGATGAACAGTGTATTATTTATTGTCTTTTTTTTGCATTCGCCCACGAGAGTAATGGAAGTGTACCTTTTTGGCACATTTGATCGACGCATGAGAACTGTAACTTTTGTAAATTAAAAATAAAAAGATGTCAGTATTTTTCTCAAATCATCGCATCTGTTAATGTCCTTGTACAGAAAATTGTGTAAAAAGCAATGCTGAAGCGGCGCGTGTTTTACTCTGGTGCCAATATTTTTATGTTCAATTTTATAAAATAACAAGGTTATTTATAGACTTATGCTTTTTCATATACTTTCAGTTGATAACAATGTTAAAATGAACAATTTAAAATCAATGAAAAAAGTAAACACACTTATGTAAAATTTCATAAATATATTTCCACCAGAGATATTTTCTAAAAAAGATTGTTCAGTCGATGCGCCAAACTGAATTACTCCGTTATTCTTGTCGACACAGTGAGATATGATTCCAGAGTCCCTTAATGCGCCGTTTTGCCTTCGTTTCCCGAAACAAATGAAAAGCATATTAACGGTGAGCGTTAAGTCGCATTTACCAAATACTATTGAGTAATGGTACGTTCCCGTAGCGATTATATCGTTCATAACTTAAGAAATAGTTTTGATTAAAAGCTCTGTACTGCCAGCGAGATACTTTTTTCCTTGAAAATTCGTCACAAATAAGAAAAACGTCGAAAACAATTGTATTTATTGTATCTTTAAATCACTAACGAGTTTGTGTAAAGGAGATTAAGGAATAAGAGCAAAAAGCTTTTAAACATCACATTGGTATCATTGCACCTAATTCAAAATAAATTCATTTAATTATTATTAAAAAAATGTGTATTTATTTTCATTTTTCTATCAATTCTTTAGTTTTAAGAAAATATTTCAACAAAATAATTCACAATTCTTATTTACAATATAAATTTATACAAAAATACTGAAAATTATTTCTATAGAAATGCATTGTTCATAAGCACTTTAAAACTACATGAAAAGATTTTCGAAACCAACAATAGAGTCATCTTCAAAGTCTACTTCTTTCACCACTTTTCTCGGTATTGGTTGATATGTACATTCTGTTAATTCAAATTCACTCGACATTCTTGGAACAATATTGAAACGTTTTTCTAGAAAGTCATACACATCACTTTTATTGTTGAGAACATTAAACACTAGCTTTTCTTTTTTAGTCAATACTTTCTCAAGCATGAAAACTAAATGATGATGCATACATAAAAATTGTGTTTCTATATTTGCAGTAATATCAAGCCAACGTTGAACACATTCTACTGGAGTTGCTGCAAATCCAGAAAACAATGCAGGATTAGTCAATAGTCCACCAGCAACCATAATTCCATTACATTTAGATTCTTTATACAAGTTTTCAGCATCTTTTAAGTTTCTAACATTTCCATTTGCAATCACTGGTAGATTCACGCAACTTGTCACTAATTTAAGATTTTCCAAGTCAATTGGTTCATTTCTCATTTCTGGAGTTCTAGCATGCACTGTCAAAAAGGACGTACCAGCTTGTTCTATGGCTCGACATAGTTCAATTGTTTTTTTAATATCTTTGAGAAGACGTATTTTCACAGAAACAGTAAATGGCTTAGGTATTCGATTCCTAACTTGAGAAACTAAATCCTTTACAAGTTGCGGTTTAGTTAAAAGATCTGCTCCATATCCATCTTTTAATGCCCATCGCTGAGGGCAACCACAATTTAAATCAACGCCATCTGAATACCTATTAATTACAAATATTGAAATATAACTCAAAGAGACTAACTAAAATCTTTAAAGTATTTATATAGCTAAACATTGTCACTATACATACGGTGCAACCATTACTGAAGCTTCAACAAAATCATCTGGGTCTTTGGCAGCAAATTGTACAATTAAAGGTCTATCACTTTTGTTTGTAGAGAATTCACTATCTCTAGCTTTAGGAGATTGGACAAATGAATCAGCAAGAATCATTGGTGTAAAACAAATATCACAGTCATATTTTCTTACTAATGTCCGAAACTGTAATCTTGTAATATAAAAAAATTATTTAAAAAATATTGGAGTATTATCTTAGACTTAAAAAGATAGTAAAGAACTTGTATTATTATTACTGAATACGTTCAACTTACTTGCTGTATCTAACCATAGGAGCACAAACTTTTGTCATGCCAGGTTCAGTCAATAGATTAATAATGTCTTGTGACATATTGAGTTACTATACAAGATCAAACTATCAAATCAATAGTTTCGTCTGCATCTAATCGTAATTTGATAATATTTCGGTAACGTAATAATAGTAAACATTATTGTGAATATGAAAAACAATCCAACAAGTTACACTTCAGCTATTAAGTATACGATAGCAGAAAGCATGCCGCTAATAGTAACCTCTGAAGTTGGTCAACAGTGCAATCTTACCAGCCTGCACTACTCATAGAGTCATAGCAGTCATAGCCAGCCTTACCTTGTATTAGGGAGTGTCCACAAATGCGCTGTGCTGTGCGGCTGTGTTCTGCGCTGTGTGTCGCGATTTTAAAGTTATAGGTATATATACTTATGTTGTAAGCATAGGTAGGCCGTGGACCTAAGTATAAATTTAAAATCCGAACGCACAGCGCAGCACAGCGTAGAACACAGCCGCACAGCACAGCGCATTTGTGGACACTCCCTTATATTTATAGCCGGCACTGCCCAGTGCCCACCACCATCAGACCACAGTATTCAGTATATTGCCACTATAGTGTGGCCAATTCACCACAAAAATATCCCTATATACTTACCTATTTTTAAGTTTCTAACGTTATGAAATTCGACAACTTCAAGTATAGTCGGCAAATCAGCTGGTTTACAAATTTTAGTTTATGTTTATATTTTTTTACAAAGTGTTGAATATTGTATTTGTAATACGATCTTAAGTAACATAAGAATAATAAAAATAGATCGAGTGAACGACTTCAAATTAATTACTTACCTCTTTATCCATTTTTTATGGTTTAAGTTATGGTGATACATACGCAATTGTAAATACCTACTTACACTTTAAATGTAAAATTTATTTTAATAATACAAAAATGTGTGAAACAGCAGAGATAAAAATTAAAAATGCTTTTCATGTGTTATCACAGGAATCTCAAGGTAAAAGTACTTTGTACATGATATTTACACCACTTAATTTCTTATATTTAAATTTTCAACATATTTTCGTATATCTATTATTTCTCTACTACAAATTTATTTCTTAAATAAGCATAAAGAATATTGTTAAATTGATATTATAAGAAATCTGTAATGTATTTTTTTCAGATCTTTATTTACCAAAAAAAGTAGTTGAATTACATGAAAAAATATCACCATTAGCTTTTTATAGGAACTATGTATCAAAAAATATACCAGTGGTTATAAGAGGTGGAATAAAACATTGGAAAGCTATTGATAAGTGGAGCATATCATATTTTAGAAATAAAATAGGGGACAAAGAGGTAACTGTGGCTGTCACACCAAATGGTTATGCAGATGCTATTGCCAAAGAAAGAACATTATCTGGTACTGGTAATAAAGAATTTTTTGTAATGCCAGAAGAAAGAAGTATGTCTATGAATGAATTCCTGGACACATTAGAGGATCCCTCTCACGACGTTTTTTATATACAAAGACAAAATTCAAATTTTGAAGATTTTTCTGAACTTTGGAGAGATATTGATAGTCATATATCTTGGGCATCAGAGGCATTTTGTACAAAACCAGATGCTGTAAATTTTTGGATGGGTGATGGCAGAGCAGTAACTTCAAGTTGTATTTATTTGTAGCTTTGAAAAGGAGTGTGAAAATTTGTTATTATAAATTTTGCTATAAAAACGATTTTTGTCAATTTGTGGTATATTAATTTTTTAAATAAGTTACTAAAACAATATTAGCAGCTAAAATAAGTACCTCGTTGTACATGTAATTGATTTCATATATTTACTTTCTTTAGAGCAAATCCTTGCAAAGGAAAATAGTAATGACTCAACCTTATTTACAAGAGAGCAATTTTAATGTATAAAAACGTTAATAACAAATTTTTATGCCTTTATTGATATGACAACTTCTAATTTTAATTCCAATTATTTAAATTTTTACATTATATATAACAGTGCACAAAGATCCATATGAAAATATATATTGTGTGGTATCTGGAGAAAAAGAATTTGTTTTACATCCACCAACTGATTTACCATGGATTCCGCATGAAAAATTTCATTCAGCAGTTTACAAAGAAATTGAAAAAGAAAAATGGATTACAGAGCCACTGAAGGTATCAATCAGTACTGATAGGGCAAATTTAGAAGATAACGAAGAAAAATCAGTTGATTTAGTTCCTTGGATTATAGTTGATCCACTAAATCCTGATTATGAAAAGTAAGTACAATCATCAGAATAAAATATGAGAAGCTAAACAATATGTTGTACTAAATATTCATTTTCAGGTATCCAAACTATAAAAATGTAACAAAAATAAGTGTAAAAGTGAGTAAAGGTGATATTCTTTATTTACCTTCACTATGGTTCCATCATGTACAGCAATCACATGCATGTATTGCTGTGAACTATTGGTATGACATGGAGTATGACATAAAATATGCATATTACAAGTTTCTAGAAAAATTATGTAAATAATACAAGTAAGGCATAATGTAAAGTTACATTCTTACCTAAAATAAATGAATCTTATTGTACATACTTTTACATTCATACATTTGGCAAAAGTCTGTCTTTAAAATTTTATACATATATTTTTTTTCTATATAATTTATTTAACTTAGCAAAGGAAAAGATGACAAACTCAACAAAACAAATATTTTGGATTGAATGTTATAATTTTGTTGTACTTAGCATACAATGTCAATATCAGAGTAAATTTTTACTTAAATATTCTACAAATATTCGTAGAATTATTTTCCTATACAGATTAAACAGATTAAACTCTCATCGACCAATAGGATAATAAATTTTACTGTGATCTATATAGTTTAGATTTTTTAGTTTTATTTTGTTTAAAAAATTGGTTCGTTTTCTTTTCAAAATGAGAAGAAAATTAATTGAAAATATTCATGTATCAAGTTCATTTTGTTATTTTTCTAAATAACGTTGGTCTAATATAACCAATCGTTATTTCGAGAATTTTCTGATCAATCACCACCGTCATCTTCTTCTTCGTCATCCATTAGCCTACCCGTAGAGCGGCGATAAGGGCGCTTAGGTTGCTGAGTTTCGTACGTTTTTCGATTCTCCAAATAACGTCGGTAATTGTTTTCACGTTTTCGTCTTTGTTCTTCAGCTTGCTGTCGGAGCTTTTCAGGATTCATATGGGTTGTAACCATATGTCTAGTGAGGGAACTTGAAAACTTATATGTAATGCCACATACATTACAAGATAAAATCTCCTCATTTGCTCCTTGCTGTAACGCATATTAGGTGGAAAAAAAAATTATTTTATAATTTTGTTCTTTAAAAATTGAATGTGGTTATATACAATTATTTTCAACTTTGGCAACTATAAAAAAAAAACTATAAAATTACTAAATACGAAATTCTTAACATTTTTTTACGTTTCAAATAGTTAGGTTAAAAGATGCGGGCTATCTATGAAACTTTTTTTTAAATTATTTGAAATATTAGTTATTAAAGAATTCTTAGATTTATAAAAATTTATAACACTCTGGCTATGAAACTTTGTTCAAAGTTATTTATAATATTAGTTATTAAAGAATTCTTAGATTTATAAAAATTGAATTTCTTTGACAAAATATACAAGGGATTAATATAAGTTTATTGTTTTATATTTATTGTAAATTATTACCTGTTGATGAACCATCATATGACGTTGTAAATTATTTAATCGATTAAACTCCCGACCACAAACTTCACAATCAAACTTTCTATCTGGATCGTGATTTTTCTTGTGTATATTTAAGTCTGTAGGATTTGTGAAACACTTTTGACAAATATCACAAACGTGCGTCTTCTTTTCACCTGCTAAATGTGATTGTTCGTGTTTCACGAGAGTGGCTTTGTCCGAGAATCGACGTCCACAATAAATACAAGGCATTGGATGAGAATCTGTGTTATGCATTTGCATATGTTTTCGAAGGGTATTAGCTGTTGGAAATGATTTGTGGCACTCCAAACATTGAAATGGTCGACCTTCCGTATGTGTTTTTCGATGTCTGGCCAGAGAATTTTGATCAGTAAATCTATAACGTAAACATTGCATTTTGTTTTAAGTTTTATGAGATGATTTTATATTGACTAATCTTTCACTTAGAATATTTTAATATTTAAATTGTCATCTTAAAATTATTGTTATGTCAGTTAACTTCTTAAAGTTACAAGAATACAAAATTTTAAATTAAAAAAAAAATATAAAATATCCTTTTATATGTAGGTTATCCAGGCCTACCCACAGGGAAACATTTTTGTTTACCTCTGTAGGAGTTACTCTGTACCCTACAGTAGTGTAGGAATTACGATGTAATCTTTTTGTACTGGTTAAATAAATAAATAAATAAATAAATGTATCTTTTGATTCCACCACTTTAGTAATAAATTGTATTTATTATAAAAGCGAACATACCTCTTAGGACACAAATCACACGGGAAATTTCTTGTTGTAATATCTTCTTCTCTGGCATGTTTTAATCTGTTGTGCTTTAATAATTGTAAAGAAGTCTTAAAGGTTTTATTGCATATGTCGCATTTTGACTCTGCTGGAGTCGGTATAATAACTTGAGTTCGTTTTTGTCCATGCTCGTCTTCTGATATTATTAGCGATATTGTAACAGTGTTATCGTCATTATCGATGTCTTGATTCTGTTGAACACGTTGCTGGAAAAAATTCACGATTATTTTATTTTTTTATTTTAAATATTAATATGTATTCAAAATAATAAAATTTACCTTTTTAGAACTAAACTGCTTTACGTCCAAATCAGGAAGTACATAATTATCAGTATCAACATGCTCTTCTTGCATTTGATGTACATCTGCTTGACTATCTAGTTCATCACTACTGTTTTCTGCTATAGCATAATTACCATCTGGAGTAACATACACACGTTGCAATCGTCCATTATCGTTTTCAAAGTATAATTGTCCATCTTCAGCTTTATGAAAACGTAATTGACCTTCATCAACCTAATACAAAATAAAATTCATGTTAATTATTCTAAATAAAAATATTTTTTTAAAAGATACCAAAATCATTAATATACAAATTAATTTTCATTTTCAAAAATTCATAAGTTATGTTTGTTGTGTACATAAAGTATAAACTTAGTACTTCAATAAATACCACAAATATTTACATTTTCTTGCTGATCTTCGACGTTTTGATTAGGTTCTTGCCATTCTTGATTATCTTCTTCCATTGGTTCGTCAGTAACATATTGATACTGTTGCTCATCACCTTCAACTGCTTGCACATATGTGCCATCTTCATTTACTGCATAGTAAATGGTCCCATCTTCAGGTAAATTATCATCCCTATGCCTTTGTACCTAAAATATTACATATTTTTTTTTATTTAATCAGAATAAAAAAGAAAATATTATAAATTTTATAAAAATATACAAACTTCTACAAATTCAACATCTAATGATTGTAGCTTATCTTGTGTTATTATAGTTTGCTTCTTAGAACCTAATACCGTATAAATTAAATTATTTTCTGTATTTTGGACAATTTCTTGTTGACTATCACCATCTACACTGTTTTCTTGGTTTATACTATGCTCATAACTTATTTGTGATCTCGAATTTTCATCTACATTAGTTATGCCATTGTTATAAGTTGTATAAGTAGTGTATTCTTCATCATTATTGATCAATTCTTCAGCAACATTTTGTTCTGGATTATTTTGTTCTTGTTCGTATTCTTCATCCTCCCAATCAGCTGAAGCATCATAATGAAACTGATTGGAAGATTTTTCTTGGTTAATAGAAGATTGCTCAGCGGTAATGTATACAACCTGCTATAAATTAAAATTATTGTAATAAAGACTTTCATATGTACAAAATAATGTAATAACAACAGTAGTTACAACCATATGTGAAGGCAAGATATCAGAAAATACTTTTCTTTTAAATTTGATATAAAATATCTGTTAATCATATTCTTAAAATTTAATAACCAATATAATAATAAAATAATTTTTAAAATCATCTTGCTATAATGGAATCATTTTGCTATAATGCAATTTTGACAAAAATATTCATGATGCATAGGAAAGTTTTATATTTTTCTTGTATATCTTAAGAGATTAACAACGACATGAACCATAGTAGTTGTGCTACTGCCATTTTGTAAATTGCAATGAAATAATAGGAAAATTTATCAAAAATTAAATTTTGTTAAAATTTACTTTTTGAATCTAGTGATCATGTCGTTGAGTGTTTAATGTTAGATAAAACACTATGAAAATACGAGAATCCTATAATAATATTTAATATTAAACAATAACTTTCATTAGTCAGATAGACCATAAAAGTATGTATAAAAAAAATTAACCTTTTGGTTGCGTTGATCAGCAATAGACTTCACTTTTTTGTATGCACCATTAGTTCTTTGTATCACCTGTTCTTGAACTTCTTGAACTTCTTGAATTTCTTCTTCTTCTTCTTCTTCTTCTTCTGCTTCTTCTTCTACTTGTTCAACTTCTTCTAGTTCTTCCAGTTGCTCTTCTTCATTTTCTTCTTCAACCTCTTCAATTTCTTCTATTATTTCCACAATTTCCTCAACTTCACCATCTTCACATTCTCCCTCAGCTTCCAAAATAATTTCTTGGCCTTCACTTGCCTGTTCCAAAATCTCAGTAACAGTCCTATTGACTTCCATTTTAATATCTTCAAAAAATGATTTTAAAAAACACTCGCTTTTATTCTTGGCATGGATTTTACTGTCCTATTGATTCCAAGAAAGATCATCAAACAATAACCCCTATAACAAGATAATGGTATAATTAAGTAAATAAAGTTAATAAAAATTTGAGTAGGAAGACATAACTTGTAACAAAAGTAACCGAAATATACTTTGTGTTTTTAAATGTATAGCTTTGAAAAAAATTCTGATTATTAGTTCAACATTAGTATAGCTAAAAATTTACACAAATTGTTAAAAGAGATTAATATTAGAGTAAATAATTTGTTATTATTAAAAAGCTAGAAAAATAAATCAATAAACATTTTAATGGACACTACTGTGCTCCATATTCTGGATCGGGGTCTTATAACAACAATCATTTCAAAAAACAGAAAAACACCTTGAACACAATAAAGTAATCATAAATCCAAGCGGAAAATTCTTATTTTTCTCAAACTACCTAGAATAGAGACAAATTCTTGAATGCGCGCGAGCAGAACTCAAGAGCCACATAGCGGTGCCGAAGCTTTAGGCGTGGACGCGAGTGAGTGAGCGAGAGGGAGTGAGACAGATGAGTGAAAATCTTGAGCGCGGTGTTAACCTCACATACTTACCTACCCGATGCGATAAATATTTCAGCGACGCAGTGAGGCCGACTGGGACCTTCGACTATTGAAAATCTCGCCGGCGGGACTCAACAAGCCGCGTAACACCTTTAGTTATCGCACTTTTCGAATATTCGAAAGCCGCACGGTATATAGACAGTTCGAAAACCAGTCGGTATGCAAATACCTCCTTCTCGCAGACTTATCAACGGACAGCAAAATGGCCACGGGCAAAGACTGCTGTAGCACACTGGCAAGTAGCTAACGCGCTCCGCTGCCAAAGGCGCGCGCTATTGGAAGGAGCAGCGGAAACGAGCGCGAAAAAAGGACGCAGGCGTTGAGAGGGGGGAGGGGGCAGCTCCACCGGGCGAACGTTAGGCGTAGAACACTGTACACTCCTGGGACCTGCGGGCTTACCCAGCTGTGTTTCCTTTATACCGGAGAAAAGTTTCGGGAAATTTGTGACTGGACCAACTGCTGCAGCGGTTTATTTATTGTCTGCTCGGTCGATACAGAACGGCCGTCGCCGTCACCACTGCCGCCGTCGTCGTACTTACGTCGCTGTGCCGCTGCAACAACAAGACCAGTTCCCATCCCTGCGTCAAGCAGTGCACTCGATCCTTGGCTTATTGCATGCAGGCCGGCCGACACGGCCAAAGAGTGGTTCTGCATACGTTAGGTACTTGTAACTTGTTCATTGCTTCGTATTGGTGTATTCTCTATAAAATTGCTTTTTCATTGGTCGGAATTAACGGAAACACAAAGGAACACGGTACAAGTAACTATGTAGAATCACCTAAACGTCAAACGATTCCAAAATCTTTCCCACGGGAACGATATATATCGTTTGCATGTCCGTACGATATTATTGACTCCTCGTGCGAAGAAAAGCACTATTTACACTTCTTGACGAAAATATAGCGTATAGTTCAAAACCTCGGACGAAAAAAAGCACGACGCGCGGCGCTCGGACAAAAACCGCTGCTAATACTGTTTTAGCAGAATGCTTTCTCAAAGAGAATTGATAAATTACATCAAATAATTTTTTTAAATGTATATTTTAATATAAAATTTCATTTTTGCTGCATATCTTATTTTTCAGGAATACATTATTCAAAATGATCTAGAAAATTATATTTAAAATAGTTATGTAGTAATTATTAAGTTGGAAATTAAAAAGTTTAAGGTATTATCACATGCTATTTTTTGAATTTATAAACTAATTGCATTCAAAATCTAGATAAATTATAATTAGAAATAATATATTTTATAAACATGAGAATAGCGCCGATAGTGCCGCAACAATATCAGCAGGCAGCAACAGTTTCGGAAGAAATTTCCTTTTCTGCCCTCCGGCCGGAAAGCGCCAACTTCCCGGCCGCTGCGCGAAACAAAGTTGTCGCTTTCCGGCGCCGTCGAGCAGAAAAATAGTATACTG
>JAPYZO010001558.1:0-18846 GCA_030522905.1 Torymus flavipes
AAAAAAAAAAAAAAAAATTTTTTTTTTTTTTTTTTTTTTTTTTTTTTTTTTTTTTTTAAACAAAAGATGATGAATAAGTTTCCTAACATAAAAAGCATGTTAATTATTTTTTAATTAATAACGTAAAATAAATCTCCCACTTTTTTTCAAATTGTTAATTATTTTTAATTAAGTATTAAAATTTTGAATACATTCAATATTTGAAAGGTAGCGCCGACATACGAATTCATTCCATATGAAATAACAAATAACGTTCGAGCCATCATTCATGAATCAAATGATTCAATATGGTATACGAAAATAAAAGGCTTTTGGTTGATACGTGTTTTTTCTTTTTTATTATTACAGGCTGTTGATTTGCTTTATCGATGTCTGGCCCCGCATGGCTCCAATAAACCTGTAAGGCATGGTTTCTTTGAGTTCTCGCCATTCGTTATCGAGCAGCGGGTTCACTTAATCACTATTGTAAAAACTGCTATTGTCTTTTTTAGACGAAACTGGAAGAAGACTTTGCCAACGAGCTGGAATCGTCGAATCGAAGAATCGAGTCGTCAGTGGTGAGTAGCAGCAACACTGGCGCCAGTGCCATCACCCCGGGTGGCACAAGCAGCAGCGTCACAGCTGGGGGTGCGAACTCGGCGATGACACCGATATCCGTGGTACTTCCCTCGTTGTCGCCAATACCGACTGGCGGCATTTCGCCGCAAGCATCGCTACTACAATATAGTCGCAATATCGGCTCGTCCTCGCCCATCAGCGTCGATCAAATCATAAACAAACAATCACCAGCCGCGGCGCCCGTCGTTCCCACTGCGATACCAATCACTAATCAGCCGGTCACATCGACAACGGCCGCTTTAGAAGCAAAGACCGCGCCCATCGAGATCGACAGCAGTCAAAACATAACGATGTACACTTCGCCGGTATATAAAGACATCGGAAAGTCACAGGTCACCGTCCAGATTTCGCGAGCTAACATGATCAATCAGTCGCCAGCATCCCGTGGTTACTCCAGTCTGTTCGACTCGACGCTGGACCACCATCAGGAAAGCACGCGACCGACCAGTCACGTAATGACCAACGGTAAACGTATGAGCAATCACCATCACGCGAGTCTTCAGAGTAATCAAGTCGGAGGCAGAACGAAACACGAGTTTACACAGGAGTACTCTACTGCGATACAACTCGAGGCCTCCACGGCCTCAACGCCCTATACGAGCTTTAGTGACATATCTTGGACAAGCTGTCACCCCGAACCATTGGCAGTAAGTAGATGGTTGCGAATCAATTCCAGCCGTAAGCAATACAACTTTAATATTCACTGACATAACGCTCTGCCCACTCCAGGCTGAGGACATCGTGTGCCACGTTTAATACCCGGGAAAACAAAATTATTTGCCGCTCTTTTTGGTTATTTATGATTTTTGTGTAAATTCATGCACTTCAACATTTATATATAATTTTATCGTTATTTAGTTAGAGCTATAAGCGAAATTACTAAAAACAATTCATTTATTTATTTTAAAATAAATCAATTTAAATAAGTTTAATTTATAGAATATGATAATTTTAATTCTTTTTATAAGTTTGTATTTAAAAATCAGAAAATTCATGGAGATTATCGAAAACTATTGTTACTATTGTTATAAATTTAACATATGATTTAAATTTAAGCCATTACAGTGATTAAAATTTTAACTTAAATAAATTCATAAAATCGATAAAAAAAAAATACAAAAAAAAAACGTTATAAGAGACGATAAAATTAACTATTTCTCAGAATTTGGCTTATAGTTCTCATCCAATACATTAAACACTTATTGAAAAAGTATCCAGTATAAGTACTATAAAGTCAGCTGTTATATGCATCTTTAATTTAAAGTACTAGATTGCATATTAAGACTTATAACCCAACTAAAAAATGATGTAAATTGTACAGAAGTATCTAATAGGTTTTAATAATATCATTTTTTTTTTTTCGTGAGTGAAATCCACATACATAAAGAACATATAAAGTAATAGATAATGTTATAATTCATTTATCTGTAGTTCTAAATAATTTTATTTTCTCGGGCACTCAGCTACCTCCTATTTTATTTATAAAAGATTCTCCTACAGCCTGTTGAGAAGGGAATAATTACTTCAGAGCTGATCCGTTATACATATATATAAATAAATATATATTGTGAATACATAAAAATGCTAAATGCAAAGATTTGTCAACAAAGAATTGGTGCCTGACGTACATATAGCTTTTTAGTGGAAGTTTCGTATAAAGAGTAAAGTATGAAATCAACTGCGTTTGGGCACCAAACCTGATACCTGAGATTTTTTTTAACTCTCCAAAGTGTCCAATACTTAATTAGATAGAACATAAAATTATTTATTTTTTTATCATTTCTCCATGTAAAATTTTATAAGTTTTTTTTTTATGTCTACATCAAATAGAATTTTTTTACTGCAATTCATGGCAAATAATTGAACATATATGTTCAAAGAACTGACAAAGTTAAGTCTGAGCATAATATAATGCGTTACTTTGTTTTAAATTGGCTTGAAGATGTAAAACCATGTTCTAACAATGAAAATACGAACGATTTATAAACTTATAATTTATTTTGAAAATATATTAAAATTAAAATTAGCCTTTAGGCTGATCTCATGTTTCCAAGTTGAATAATGCATTTAATCGTTGAGTTTGTATATTTATGAAATTGTACAATTATAACTGTAAATATATATAATTTTTTTTAGTAATTTAATGAAATAATAATTGTAGCCTTTCAATTAATAAAAATCATACAATTATAAATTAAATGATCAAATATCGAATTTTGGCAAAAGGCAATTTTCATTATACGTATTTTTATAATGATACTTTGACCTAATCTTATAAAGCATTGAAGTTCAAAACCAGCATATTTGTATGTATTCATCATACAAATATTTTGAGAACAGTATTAAAATTATTTTTTGATATATAAAATGAAGTATTCTTAATCATTTCTCAAAATGGATACTCTCTTAATTTGATGTAGATTTTTATTTATAATAAGCGTTCAAAATTGTTTTTCTAATTTTTGTCAAAATGACTGGTATCAGTTTCCTATGTTTTATATTATAATCTTTTTATTTTAATTTTCGGAATTCTGAAGAAATGTCAAATCTTGTTGGGAAAAATTCATATTACGCATATTGTTATACTTTTTTAATAAAATGCTATTTTACTTATATAAATTTACAATACTGCATCTTCCTACTACAACATTATATACAAAGTTAACAATATATCAATGACTGAAAGTATATAAGCTTCAAAAATGTGTAATCTCAGATAATCAAATAATCACTTAATCACTGCATACCTATTCAAGTTTAACAAGCCCCAAAAAACTCCAAATGATTAGTTATTATTGTAGCATTTGATTATCTGAGATACTCTATTTCCTGTTGCTTATAATAAATTTTCGCATTTTGTACCATAAAAAACATATAGTCATGTGCTGTAAGTAAATTGTATTAATATTATTCTTATCTTTTTTATAAAAATCAAATGATCTTCAGTTGACATGAATTATCTTTTTCTCTAAAAGTCATTCTAAAAACAAAAAAATATATATAATATAATATATACAATTTGATTAATTTTTCATATAAAAATGAAACATTGTTTAAATATTAAGCAGCTTTGCTCTTGAGAAAAATTACAAATAATTCACTACACAATATCATATACATTTAATTTCAGATAAATTATTAAAATTGTTGAAAAAAAATGCCTAAAAGTATTAAAAATAAAAAATTAAAAGTTATTCAAAACAATTACTAGTGTAAAAACATATATAATCTATGCTATTATTTAAGGATACATAAGCATAAAAAAAAAAACAAGAAAAAAATAAAACCAAAAAAAGACTACTGTCCAAGTGAATAACATTCTAAGACATATGTAATAACGCATGTTAATGACAATATTGACAGTTTAGGGAACCTAATCATCTACACATATTCGTGTAATCAATAATTAATCGTATAATCATGAATAACCTGTTCCTTGTCAAGATGAAGAAAGACAAACGCAAAATAAAGATCTATTGAGAGTTGTTATCATTTGAAATAGTTGAAACGAAGTTTTTACAAAATTTATTTTTACAAAATTTATTTTTGGTAATGAGATTATTAAAAACGAATTTTTATAATATCATATCCAATCGATATGTTTGTGTTGTGCAAAACAAAACGTTTTTTTTTAAGCGAGAAAATGCTGTGAAATAGATGCATGAAAATCAGTATTAATATCCTGCTATTAACCCTTTAGTGCTCAGGGTATGTTCGTCGCAAGAAAAATCTTGTTTTTTCATATTTTTTCATTTAAAAATAAGTTAAATATGAATGCCCTATCATTAAATTAAAGAAAAAGTCTGCATAAAAACAATTGTTATTATTTTATTTTGATTGCATTAGTCACTTTTTTCAGGTCAAATAATATGACTGGATAGGTTTTAAATCGGTTTATTTGATTGTAATTAATTTTTGGTAACCTGAAAGTGCTTGGACGAATTCTTCCTAATAGGCGCTAAAGGGCTAATAATAAAAATTGATTTTTTTTTTCTATCACTGAATCTTTGCATCGATCATTTTAAATGTAAAATTTTGATAAGTTACTAATTGCGTAAGCGTGCGTGTGCGTGTGAAAAAATGTCACATTGAGTAATAAAAAAAATTATGACTTCTCATCATAGATTGTGATATTTAATATTGTAAATGTACATTGTATGTATACGTAGGGTTTACGAGGAGTGGTGTTGTGTAGCCACTTGTTTTAAATAATACCGCAGCCTATGAATGCCGCGGACATATTACGGATTTTTGTTCCGTTTAAAAACGCTTATCATTACACATAGTAAGAGGAATTATATATTGCTGTTCGATTCATTTTGGAATGTGTAAAAATAACAATAAACTTTTCCTGCATTTCTTTGTGGTAATGCAGCTTAAAGAGTCGAACATGTATCTGTATACGTTTTTCTTTAAAGTTAGATTCTAAATGAATACACTTCCTCATAATTGTAATTACAAATATAAGTGTAGGGAATTATTGCATCTTTAGATCGTGTATGTATTCTCATAATTTATATGTACTTAGACTTTTGGTAAATAAAAGACTATTGTTTTAAATGAAATGGTGACTCGTTCATAATCTTAGTACAACCTTATAAAGTTTCTTTTTCCATAATTCTCAAACTTATAAAATGGATGCTATAGCACTTATCCACGTTGCTACAGCAAAAGCGCCTGCATCAATTCCTTTCAAATATTCCGTTTGCTTTACGTAACTTGCTCTTCCTGCTCTGTAAATTAAAATTATTGTTTAAAATTATTATTTGTAAAATTATATTTATGTCAAATCCGATGTGTTAATTAATCTGTGAGTATACTTTGGAATCATATGTTTGGTAGCCTCGGCGCATGCTGAAGCGTGTGCAGCTACTTTTTCAGCGGCTTCTTTGTATGGGAGGGCTACATTTTTATCAAGTTCTTGTAATGCTGGGTCCAAAACGTCAATCTGAAACAATTTTACAAAATAATAATTAAAAATTTTATAGTTCTACAACAACTAATAATGATGATGAACGTTAAAATATAAAAGTACCATTGTTTTGTCCCCTAATCGGGCTTTGCTGTATTTCATAATACCATCGATTCCTGCGCGCAAAGCTTGAGCCCAAACTTTTAACCAATTCTCGGCACTGTTAATTTTCGATAATTCAGCTGCAGCCGTCGTGAACATCAAGCTATATATAGCACCCGATGTACCACCCATACGGTCTTCCGCAATATTTGCCAGCTCGGACAGTAACGACGAAGGTCGTGATAAAGGTAACTTGTCAATCGACAAAAGTATTCCTAAAGATCAGATTAAATTTTTCATAATCTCACTTTATGATAGCTTTTTAATAATCATGATGAATAAAAATAACAAATTTTATACCTTCAGCTAGATGTTTAAGTGTTGTACCACAATCTCCATCACCACAACCCCTATCCAAATCATTAATAGCTTTTTCCTTTTCTATAATTACCTGGCACGCTGTCTGCAGGCAAACACGTAACAACTTTTCTTGATTATTAGTTAATACAGGTCCCATGTCAGTTCGGCTAACGACCTTCTCTTCTTTCAACGGTAACTGATAATATTTCGAAGGTTGACTATAGGAAGAGCCTGGCCACTTTGGAGCATCCGTCGGGTCGTCGAGTGCACTGAGGATTGCCGTCTTCTCATTTTCCGAGAGTTTGAGAATCGACACATGCACACCGGCACTATCCAGCGATGTCATCAAAAGGCCGCAGTAGACTCGGAGAGGTAAGATTTCCATTTTTTCTAATAACAAACATTGTTTTATTTTACGCTTATAGTGAAATATCAGATAGAAACTTTATAGACATATACTAACGAAGTTGTGTAACAACTTCTTTCACGACAATTCCTTGTTCCAGTTGACTCAATCCTCCGAAATTATTAATCGATACAACGACCGAATCTTCCTTGGAGAGTTCTAAAGTTTTGCTAATTCTATCAATCATGAGTGATACTGTTTCAGCAGCGGTCAGCAATTTTATCCTTTTATACCCAGCTTCACCGTGCAATCCTTGCCCGAATTCCATTTCATCCTCTGGGATTTCGAACATTCGTCCCTGACCTAGCAATTCAATTTCCAAAATTAATTTATAATCTATGCATGTTGCGAAATTTAATATTAAATTTACACAAAAAAACAGTAATTCAATACCAGGAATAGTGCATGCAGTCAGGCCAACTGAACAAGACGCAGTATTGTTCGCTATTAATTGAGCGTAGTTTGTGACCTCCTCGAGACTGTGCCCTTTTTCTGCCATAGCACCTGCCACTTTTATCACGAGTATAATACCGGGCAATGCACGTTTTCCTGCTCTGCCCAATTCATTATCGGGTATACTGCAGTCTTCTCCAACTGTGACTTGTGCCACCTATTTTGCAAATTTTAATAAAATTAATGGAAAGACATAGAAGTACCTAGTCATCTTTTTGATTTAATATATTGTTCTTGCCATAAAGATATAGCTGAAAAATAGGTAATTTACGATTATTTTTATCCGGGCATAGGTAGATACGTCATTTTTCCATGCATTTTTTCTTAGACACGACCTTTACTAAGGGGGGCCTTAAAAATTGTTTTCCACCCAAAATTAGTCCATGCATTTAAACGTTTTCCGATATATGTATTATGTCTGTGGGACCGTATTTAATCAAGTTCTTCGATTATATCAGCGAAATTAAGACGGATCCAACCGAATTTTGGGCCAGATACTCGTCTAATTATAAGTATCGGACAGTCTCATATTGAGCCGAATCCATTGCAAAATAAAATGCCAGAGAGACTCAAAATTTGGAGAAAAAAAACTATTTTTAAGCCAAAATTTACACGAGCTGTGGACTGTCCAAGTTTTTTTCTCCCTTTTTTTTAGGCAATCTAGCGGAAGTTCTTTGTGCGTGTGCTCTTTATTATTCTGTAAGTCTTATCGCGTGTTAATTATGTGCATAGCATAAGTGATTCTTATAACAAGAAAAGAAGATCGGATCAGATAAAATCATAAACTTAATAAACTAGTACTTCAAAAACGTTGAGAGCTCCAAATTTGACAAAAAAAATCCACTCGCGCAATGATAGATGTGTTTACCGCGCAGGTCGAATGGCAACTTTTTCACTTTACGGCCAAAATGGCATTTTTTCTCCGAACTCACAACTGTCGGTAATACTTTGATAAATAGTGTTTATCTTATTGAAAACATCATACTTTTTAAAACGAAATTAAAACTAACTCTCTGATTTAAGAATTGCAGGGGCATTTCGGAAACAAGTATGAGTCGCAGTATATTTTAGAAATAAATAACATTAAATTTTCGATAAATTACAAAATTTACTTTCAAACCCAAGTTTCTTGCTTTTTCAATTGCCAATCCAAAATTCAAGCAATCTCCAGTATAATTAGGGATAATAACAAGGCAGCCAGCTACATCAAAATAAATAAACAGAACCTTAAAGTATTGACATCATTTCTTGAGTATAAAATAATAAATGCATTGTTTATACCGTTTTTATTTGTTGAAACACATTGAATCGCATGAAGTACATGACTCGAAGGCGGCGCAGCGTATATAGAACCGGAAACTGATGCTGATAACATTCCAGCACCGACAAATCCTAATTAACGTAATAAGCACAATTGCAATAGATCAATCTTCTTTTTATTCGTCGATTGCACAAAATAAAACGTTAATATACTGTATAAAATATAAATCTTACCTGCTGAAAATGGTTCATGCCCACTGCCCCCGCCGCTTATCACCGAAACTTTATTATCTGATTCCTTCCACTAAAATTTTTAGTTAATTCATTTTAAGTCTTTAAGTTTATAATATTATAAAAATATAGTTTTATAAAATTACTTAGTATGGAACTATTTTAATAAAACTATAAATGCTCTTGATTATATACGTTATAAAACATTTTCGAATTAGTAAATTTTATATTAAACAATATAAAAGCTTAAGCGTTTGTGTTTAAAAGATTGATGATCATTTTATTAAAACCAAATAGATATGTAATTAAGAGTAACAATGACTATTTTCACTTACTGCTGGTTTTAATACAACTCTTTTTGACGTATGCAATTCAAGATGCGGATAAGTTAATATGCAACCGATTAAGGATTCGTTCACAGCATCGTCAATGCAATTGATCAAACTTTTCCCTGCCATTTGTATCCACAAAGCTTAAAAAAACTATCACGAGAATAGAGTATACGAAACCGATCCCTGACTCTTAGTATGCTGCACTGATCTGTACACTGCGAGAGTTGATAAGTTTGTGAAAAAAATTATCGGTCGGCATTGCCACTTGCCAGGCTAGATTCAATGTGTTGGATTTCATAACGAAGTGTTCCTGCTGCGGTACTGATGTATACTATAGTCGTTGAATACATTGGCAACTTATGTAACCTTAAACAAGAGCGGCTGTATGACCTTCTGGCGACTTTTCATTACTATATAAGGATATACAGTTTTATAGCACAAACGTAAACAATCACAAAAAAATTGAAGATAAAGTTGCCATTTCTGGTGAAACGATTTAAAGATTTAATCTACTGCATCCATAACAAATGGCAATAACGAAAGGAACGATTTTTAAATTTTATTTGTAAAATAAGATGTAGGCTTGTTAATTTTTAATTCTATTGATGTTTATTATAAAATATCCAGTTCAGAAGCCCGACATTGCTTACAAGGAAATTATTTTGATGTACTTTTTGTGCGTTGTTTGAACATTGAAAA
Organism: Torymus flavipes; assembly: GCA_030522905.1. Classification (NCBI taxonomy): domain Eukaryota; kingdom Metazoa; phylum Arthropoda; class Insecta; order Hymenoptera; family Torymidae; genus Torymus; species Torymus flavipes. The sequence goes on from JAPYZO010001558.1 coordinate 9,374, forward strand.
GAACACGGTCAAAAATATTAATTTTGCGCATTAGATGACTGCGTCCTTTGACAGACTCTAAAATAATATTTATACATTATTAAAAGAAAAATCAATTATTTTTACTCTAGTAATTATTAAAAAACTGTACTTTATTTTGTTTAAAAAAATGGACGGAGAGTGATATCAAATAATTAATACAATTATATTCAAAATTTTCTTGTAAATATAATTAAAATCTACAAACATAAACACAGTCGTTATAAACTATAATGTACAATCGTAATTAAATGTTTATATAATTTTTATTTTTTCGATTTATGAATCCTGCACCTTGTCCGTTTTTATTTGTTTTTTATGCTCATTAGCAATTTTTTTAATTTCTTGAAGCCCATCTTGTAATTGTTTTTGTAGACCTTCTTTTACAACTTCATCAGAAGTGCTTAAAAATTGTAGTACCAAATCTAAAATAAAATAATATATTTATACAGGTATTAAGAAATAAAATTTGTAAATCGTGTTCCTTTCCTAGCGGAAATTAAAATGTTTAAAAATGTAAAAAAATGTAAAAAAAAAACAGTAATAAAATCGTAAGAAATCATAAAAAAATGTAGGAAATTGGAAAATTTGACTTTTTTAACATAATTTTATATTTTATTAAAAGGCATTAAAACTAGAAAGAAAGAGCTTTCATTCCCTTTTTTGAAAAATAAAAAATGTCGATTCCTTTAAGGGTTTGAAATTGAACGTCGAAAAGGCATCAAAATTCACAAATCGCAGGAATCGGCAGGCTGACTTTGCGAGCATTTTTATGCCTTTTCGACGTTCAACTTCAAACCCTTATAACACTTGAAGGAATCGTCATTTTTTAATTTTCAAAAAAGGGAATAAGCTCTTTCTTTCTAGTTTTAATTTCTTTTTTGAAAAATGATGTAGGACGTTCCTGGGCTAAATGACTGAGGTTTAAAAAAAGGGCTTTCTTGCCATTTTCTTAAAAAAATTGAACTTTAAACAAAATGTGAGACAAAGAGTTTTTAATTTGTACACGATATGCTCTATATATTTTGTGATATGAGAAAGAAGAAAGAAGTCCAGAAGGAGTGCCTTCAAAAAAAATTTTGACCGGTTTTGGAGACGCAAATATATGATTTTTTTTTACCCGGGAATACGTAATAAAATGATTAAGAGAATGTAAAAAGACGTAAAAAAAGTGTAACAAAATATAATAAAGTGTAAAAAGATATGTATAATAATAATACATTATGTAACAAGGGACGAAAGTAGCTGTAATAAAATATAAGAATAAGTGTAAGAAAACTTAAAGCGTTCGAAATTCAGCAAAAAAGTGCTTGCAATTTGTTACGTTTTAATTGTTTATAGAAGCTAATGATAGATTTCCTTTTTAAGTTAACTTGTAGACGCTGCTGGCCATATACTACGTTGTTAGCTTTGTTTCCACTTTCTTACTTTTTATTACATTTATATACGGTTTATTACATTTTATAATTTTCGCTAGGAATTGTAAATTATTTTTTTTACCGTGATATTTCGATAGTGAAGTAGACGCTGATTCTTCTAGGTAAGGCTGTATACAGGAAAGAATAGCTGAAACATGTCTTCCAGACATATGTAGTGCATTTTGAGTTGCAGCTGTAAAAAGTATAGCAGTCGTCAAATGTAAAGCTAATGCAGGATCCTTCGTACTGTTCAATTGTTCTAATAAAGCTTCTCTGTGACCAACAATGACAGGCCTATCTTTTTTTTTATCATATTTCTTCAAAACTAAAGAACAGGCCATCATAGCTGGTTCAACAGTGTTTAAAAAGTCCTCTAAAGAACTTCCTGTAACAGCTTTGTGCAAATTCATTAGAGGTTCCTTCACTTCTTTAGGTAAATCTTGAATTATCTTTTGTCTTGCTTCTGTAGTTAAATTAGGAGAGCATTGTAAAACATTTTGATGAGCTGATAGTTTAAAAATTTCTGTGGCAAAGTCCGTTGCTAGAGTTTTTAATAAATATTTGGCCATTTGTCCTTGAGCAGTCTTGTCCAAACACTTCAAACCTTTATCAAAAATTCTGATGTTTGTTATTAAAGTATTAAGACGATCATCTATTTCATTCAGATTTGTTGTTTTGTGTTTCTGCATTAATTGTTCAGCTATTACTGCAACTTGTTTATTGAGTAATAGATGGAAATGTGCTGCTAATTCGTCAATGAATTCGTCTAAATCAGCTAAATTTTCATCTTTTTTAAGTTCCTTTTTAATATCATCAGTATGAACTAACTCTAGTTCAACTTTTCCATGTGTTGAACTGATTTGTTCATCATCTGAATCAAAATCTTGGTTTTTACCTTGTTGATATTTCTTCTTTGTAGATTTTGTTTTTGTTTCTCTACCTTGACTGCCACCACCAGCTTTTCCACTAGCAGCTTTTTTTCTTCTTTCAGCCTTTCTATCTGATTTAGTATCTTGTACTTCTGTTGACTTTGATTTTAATTTATTTTCAACAATTGACTGAAGCCACTTACCACTATCTACAGCTTCTTTAGCTCTCTTTTCAGCCAAAGGCTCTAAGTGTTTACATAAAGTTTGCAAATAAGCATCTGAAACAATAACAGTTGTTGCAAAAATATGAATAGAAGATTTCATTCTTGATGAAGATTCTTTTAACAATTTCTCAATATCTCGAGAACTAAAAACTGATGGTAAGAGGGGATAAATGTCAGTAAAAGATCCAGTTGCTACAACTTCTTCAATGTTAGCATCAACTTGGTCAGTGAGTACAGAGCCAACTGCTACTGTATCAAGATGAATTAAATTTTCAGTGGGAAAATGACGTTTAATAAAACTTTTAGGATCTGATATACCCAGTCTTAATAACGCATCATATTCTGAAAAATATAATGAAAATTAAAACTTCAATAATACCAATTTTTTTTTTTAATATTTATACTAACCAAGGTATCCATTTTGCCTGTAAAAGTTATCAACCCATTCACTTTGGCTTCTTGAATATATAGTAGGAACATAAATACTATTGCTACTTTGTTTACCTGTTACAACACCAGGAACTTGCTGTTTTTCTTGAAGATTTTCCAGTATTGCTATAATAAAATACGTAATCAAAATACTTATAAAATCAAGTTTCATAAATCTATTTTAATATTAAAAATAAGCTTACAAAAAAAAATTCTCTCTGGAACAGAACATTGACCTAAAACTGCTGAAATCGGAGTTGGCTTTGTTATAGCTGAAAGAGCACCTCTTATTTTTGCTTCATTTCTTGCTATATATCCTTGATTGTAAAAGATGCGTGGATCTTGAGTATCTTGTTTGCCTAATATAGACTTTCCCAATTCTTTTTCAATTGTAGACTGTAAAAATTCAGCTGGCAAATCATAATAAAGTGTTAAATCTGCAATGCTAATGTACCCATTCTGATTGAGTTTATCATTAATTTCTTCAGAAATTTTTGTGATATAATTTCGGTCAATTAATTGTCCTAATATTATTTTTAATCCTTTATCGTGTTTTTCAATGTCACTAGTAATTTTAGAAACTTGTGACAAATCTACATTTAAAATATGAGCTAATTCAGCTAAATTAACTCGACCTCCATGAATGTATAGTTCATCTTTAATTTCTTTAGCCAAATGCTGGGGAGTCACGTATTCTTTACCATCATTCGTGAAAATAACATCCAAAAGTTTGTTCTCAGTAAGTTTCATAATTATTTCAACACAGTTGCGCTCTGATAATCTGTAAAAATGGATATTTATTAGAAGTCTAAATAAAGTTTTGAACTTACATAAATATATAACAATAAAAACTAAAAATTGTAAATATATCAGTAACTAGAAAAATATACAGAAAATATATTCTTCAGAAAAATATACAATTATGATAAATGAATATAATATCGATTATTACTTTTGCAATGCAGAGCTAAGCTGGGCCTTTTGGAAATCCGCAGCTAGCCTTTTAACTTCTTCCCAGTCTGCAGCTGTCATCTTGATAAAGTTGCTTTCACCGATGTCGATTAAATTTAATAGAATATGTCTACAATCTAGTAGGTGATATCAGTTAGGTTAACGTCATTCAATAATATATACAACTTAACATTATAAACATCAGACAATATGTTAACCATAACCATCGCTATTTTCCACGTCAGATCGACTATATCAGGTAGTACACATTAATTGGTACATCCTGCGCCATCTGAGCCTCGCCGTGGGGACTAACGGAACCGTGCTTACTGCTTATTGTTATTGCCCGCCGCTGCTGCTGCAGGCAACTGCATCAACTGCATGCAGCCCCAGATAACACGGTGGCACTGTGGCAGCACGATGGTCGCAAAATGCTGGCACGCATGCGACATGCGCGACACAGTGTGCCGTCTAGGTGCAATCTGTGACCGTACGTATTGACGGCACGCGTGACAAAGCACGGATGCTTTCAACGTGCCGACATAATGCTGTCATTCTTGCCATACATTTTTAATTTTCAAATAGGAGACATGCTCGCGCGTTGGCGGCACACTGCTGGCATGCATGTTGTGGCACGCATGCTGGCAAAATACTTGCATATATGCAAATAATATATGCTCTCCATTTATTTTTTAATTTAATAGTTTAATTTAATAATTAAATAGTATAATAGAGTATAATAATTTACTAATAGAGTATTATAATAGAGATATAATAGAGTATTATAATTTACTAAATTTTTAGGTTTTTTTTTTATTCATTATTTTTAAAATTGGATTAATCACTTTGAAATTCTTTCTAGGGGTAGATTTTGTATACCAATCGAATGAGTTCTTTGAGCAAAAGGATTGATCCATAAATTTCGAAGATATTTAAGGTTAAAATTTTTTTCACTTTTTTTTAAAATCGTAATTTTTCGAGAACGGCTTTATATAGGATGGGATGTATAGTTTTCGAAAAAGAATTAAATAACCTATATTTTCTAAAACAAATTAATTTTCTAGCTATCAGGATTCTTTTGTTATTAACAAAAACGTAAAAATTGAAAAATGAAAAAAAATGAGTTTATTGTATGTTCAACCATTAGAAGAGTAAAATTGTCTTATTCGCTTTAAAATTCATTGTAGAGCTAGATTATTGATAGTTCTTGGTCGAGTTCTTTGGGCAAAATGATTGGCGCGAATATTCGAGTTCGATTTTTTCCCCGGAAGTCTCTTCTCCGAAGCGGCATTCTGCTGTCATTTTATCCGCACGCGTGTCGTATCATGATTCAAAATTTGATTTCACATCACGACAGCATGTTGAAAGCACTTTGTTAACACGCGTGCTGCACTATTTTTCAAAATTTGCCTCCATTTCATGAAAGCACGTTGACAGCACTTTGACGGCATGCATGAAGTTAGGTTGTGGGACCGCACGCGTGACAACGCAATGACGGCACATGGACGGCACGCCGTGCCGGATTTCATGCGCTGAATCTGCCAGGCACCTGCTGTTATCTGGGCGCAGGCAGTACACATTGGCACATCCTGCGCCATCTGAGCCTCGCCGTGGGGACTAACGGAACCGTGCTCAGCTGCATGCAGTTGTCTGCAGCAGCGGCGGCAGCAATAAAGAGTGCGAAAGAGAGAAGCAGCAGCAGCCCAAACATCTCATCTCTTTCTCGCGTTTCTCGGCCGCTTGTGTGTTAGCGGCAAAGATTTTATCTCGCACATGTGAACCGCCGAATTTTGACGAGAAACAGTGGCACGAGCGCACGGCGAGAAAAAAAACAGGTTTTTCTATCACAACTAGCGCAGCAGAGAGGATTTTGACACCACGACGTCGATCTTCAGGTGCAACCGGCGCGGGATTATCCATCACTCTTCCAGACCAGACGTTTTTTTTCTCGCACGACGAGCAGCAGTGATTCTTCTCTATGTGATGTCCGTGCTCTCGCGCTCGGTAAGCAGTGTGGCTGCAGAGGTAGCAGTATAGCGACCGATCTCCTGTCCACTCTCGCTTTTTCGTGCCTGTATCTCCTCCTCCCTTCAGCTGTTGAATCTCTTTTTCCCTTTTCGCCTGTAGTGTCTCTGTCTTTCTCCCCTCCTCCTTTGATTCGATGATAATGTATGCGCGTATGTAGTATATACATACACACACACGCACACGCATCGCGCGAGAATATCTTTTTTTTCTTACTCGCCGCGACGACTGCTTGCCTTGTTTGGAAAAAATGCGTCGGCGTCGCGCCGCCACCGCCGCCGCAGCGTCCGGCGTCGACTCGTCGTCGTCGTCTCTTTTTTTCTCCTCTCCTCGTTCCTCCTTGTTGCCTCTTTCTTTTCAGCAGTGTGATGCTGCGACTGTCTGGGCACCACGGTGATACTGCAGATATAGACGTATTTTTGCTTCTTCTTCATCAGCTGCTCTTCAACGCGTCTTCTCTTCTCTTTCTCCCGCAGCCCTTCCGATAAAACGCGTATTGCATACTAGGCCTTTGCACAAGTAAGTAAATCTGTGTAGATTTTATCATCGTCGCGGATGTCGAAAACACGCGCGGGAAACAAGTGCAGCGCGAACACGAAAGTCGCGTGTATGCGGCGCCGCGCGGTGATCCACAAGTGGTCGTCGCCGGCGCGCTGCTGCCACCCTGCTGCGCATCTGTAGCACGCGCTATATGATATTTACGTACAATTGACGTATGAGTTAAGTGTACATGTCAGCATGTGTGTGCGTGTGCGTCTGTGTACAAAAATATACGTATACTAGCCTACGTTATAGACGAAAAGTATATATACATATAAATGTTTTTACATTTTTTTTTACGTCAACTGTCTTTCGTTCCGAGTGACGATAAGCGGAGTGCTGGCGAATTGTATAACATCGAGTGTTTGTAAACAAACGGAGATAGCGATGTTTTTTATTGTTAAAAAAAGTATAGCAGTTTTATAAAAACATAAAATTATATAAACATCTGTTTATAATAGAAAACCATGTTTTAATTGCAAGATTTTAAATTAACCCTTTTTTATTATTTCTTTCCAGATGCCTATTTCCCATTGAACCACTGTTTTATCTTTAATTTTTTGGTGAGTTTTTGTTTTATTATATTTTTATTTGACTTTACTAGCTACACTATTATATCTATTTATCAAATTATCATTTTACGATGTCATCGAGTGCTTACCACTTGAGTCGCGGTTCAAGTCTGTGATAAGGCCGGCACTATTTTACTTCTATAACGCGCCAATAGATGGCAAACTGTCGGCCTTTCGGCTGCTACGCTGTTAAAAGTAAAAACACATTAAGAATAATTAATAACGTTATTATTTTAGAGTGCCTTTAACATTGGTTATGCAAACAAAAAGTAGGTAGACTGGTAAATTAATAAAACTCTGCTGACAATGATAATTTAATTTTTCTCATTTTTTTGTTATATTCAAAAGTGATCTGCTCAAGTCCTTGAATTTTTAATACTTTAATTAAGTCTAAGGAAGTACAACGCATTAAATTAATTGGTAAAATATTCAGGAAATTTATCCAAACAGCGCTGGCATGAAGCACCTAAAAATTTACGACGTTTGCTCACGAAATGAAATTTCCTCAAGTATTTTAAGTTTCAGTAAAAACTTTATACATTTTTGGATGCCGTTTTCATTACAGCGTTATTGATGTCTATATCAATTTCAACCAGTAACTCTAAAATTGTTTTTAACATCTAATAGTTTTTCAAAATTTTAATGGAATTTTCAACAAAACTGCCAATAAAAAGGAATAATCATAATTTTTAATAATGAGAATTAATAATGAATTTTAATTATGTGGGTGGCATATAAAAAGAAGCCAAAACGTCGATAATTTTTAATTATTAAACAAAATTGGACAGCAGAATTATTCCACTCTTTACATTAGGTATTTATGTACTCTCATACTACTATAAGAATAAAAAAAATGCTACCGACTCCTTGGCATTTAGCTTCCAAAATGTTTTGCATTGTATTGTAATTGAATGATCCATTGATTTTATGACCATTTTATTTCGTTTATCGTGGCATTGCCTAATTTCTAATTTAAATTAAAGAAATTGTGATTTTCCTTCAAATACGAATATATGAGCAACATTGGCGTATTAAAAGCGAAGAAGAATAATTTGAAAAATCGAAAAGTTGCTGTATAAAATCAAAGAAAAGCAAATTCAACAAAAAGATATTCTTTGGCGAATTAAGAAAGCGGAAAAAGATATTCTTTGGCGAATTAAGAAAGCGGAAACAAAATAATAACCCTTGTCCAATCGTAATTACTATAGTAGTTGTAAGTTCTAAGATGTGAATTGTAAAGGTTGAAATTTTTTTACCACCACAAAATTTCCTCGAGGAGGAAACAAAATATCTATTCCGGAAATTAAATTTTGTCTTACTTATTTTAAAATTACTAGCATTTTAATCGTAATCAAAATGAACATTACATATAGAAGAAAAGCATGGGATCATATATTCGTAGTTGTCTGAGAATTGATTCAATATCATTAGTATCAACAAATCTCTGACAGTTTTAGTTCATGTCGAAACTTTTTAATATTTCAGACTAGCTTCCATCGAAGCTATTGACGAAAATACTATAAGCATATATTCATACTGCCAATTACTATTTGAGTCTAGGAATATTGCTTTATGTGATGCAATTATATCATTCTATTATGTTACTTTTTTCGGTGACTCTTCAATTTACTAGAGTTTAAAGAAATGGAATAATAATTAACAGTAGTTTTTGCACCTGCATTGGCGTTAATCCACACATTAGACGTTTAAAACAATTTATCAGTTTTCAAGTAACGGCATACTTGCGAAAGAGCGCTTGACAACAGCAGCCGAATGAAATTTGAGGTAAGGTGAGTATCGTTACTGAATCTTTTAATATAACCACGTTGATAATAATTGTTAATAAGGAGTTTCCTCTTGATAAATCGGCAAAAGAATTTTGAAATTTGTTTCATCTTGTTTATTCAAATTATCGTGTGATTATTTTACGCGAAAGTGCTAAATAAAAAAATCGCATTAACTTTTTATGATTTCCTTTCAATTAAAATTAACATTATTATCTAGTTTTTTTGTCACATTATCAAACTGCATATTTCCATAGTCATTCATGACTGCGACTTCTTTCCATATTTTTACTTTTTTTTTTTTTTTCAAAAATATAATGTAATGAAATCAAATTTAACAATAATAATACGTGGACATTACCTACTAAAAAAAATCCCTTTCTCGTATTACAGTTTGACAGCGTATCATTTTTCGTATCTACAAAAATATTTCAGCGACTGGCTCGCGTAGTCGAAATCATTATGAAACAGAATTTTTATGAAGGTACGAGAGTCGTTTATTACCCACCTAGCGAAAATTCTGCAACGTTATATTTACAAATTTCTACTCTGATGGATACCATTACCGAGTCCATCATTAGAATACGTATTAGTACGTTACATAAAGAAAATATGAGTCATTGAGTTAAAAAGTACTATATTT
>JAPYZO010001558.1:18907-28974 GCA_030522905.1 Torymus flavipes
ATTCTATTCCCATCTGCATTAATTGTTAATATCATTTGGCACTCCGCAAGCTCTAAACTATAACCGAAACCGCCTTTATGCAACTATCTCGAGGAGAAGAAAGAGATCTCGTAAGCCAGATAGCCCCACGCGATAAACTGATTCCTCGACTCTCATTTCCCAAGACAATGTGTGCACTTTTGAAATTTCCTTCAAACCGACTTCTTTGCGTTTTCTTACATCGCAATCCTTACACACCTTTTCTTTATCGTACTTCTCGCCACCGAAATATGCATATACGCATTTCGACTCTTTCCCTCCTGTCTCGCTCTCTTCGTCTGCTTAGCAAGCACCGTAAGTCGCCGCGGTGGAGATTATACGTTCTCGTGTAGCCCGCCGGTAGTAAAAAAGTCGAAAGAGTATATGTACAGCGCGGCAGCGGGCGCGCGCGCGAGAGTGGAAGAGAGAGCGAGAGAGACAGTGAGAAAATGAGAAAAAGAGGGAAAAACACGAGCGCGAGCCGCGCGCATTATTTGAAAAATGTGTATCCTTTGTCGCGCAGCATCAGCGTTTTAACGAGAGTCCTAAATATTCGTTCGCGCAGTTGCAGTATCGAATATTTCGTCGGACCGTCGGCAGCGTGTGCTCCCTCTCCCTCCCCCCAACGCGCGCGCTATGTATAACGTAGGGAGGGCGCGAGGGAGGGCTACGTGTCAGAAGAATGTTTTACTAGCCTTAATTTCGGGTGCTTTCGCAGCCAATATGTCGGGCAGTAAATTCCAAACTTTCGCTCGCTTCGGTTTTCAGAGAGAGGCGAGCGCCCGCGCGTTTTTGCGATCGCTGCGCTCGCGCTCGCGCGAGAGCTGGTATAGAGAGAGAGAGAGAAGGAGGTGGAGGGGCCAAGTACGAGAAATCCCCCGGATATTAATTTCCCTCGTACAAGCAGCAACGAACCGGCGGCCCTCCTCATACCCCTTGCTCCTTTCTACTTCGCCTCCTCGTCGTCGCTCGCGCTCGCCCAACTTTTTCCGCCGCTGCCGCCGCCGCTGTGCCGCTCTCGCCTTCTCCTTCTCTATTTTTCTTTCTTCTTAACTTTTTATATTTTTCCCACCCCCCACCCCCCACCCCCCGACGTTCTCGCCCGCTCGCCGCCCTCGCCCTCTTCTTGCTCTTTGTATTTTTACGACGTTCACGAGCTTGTTTCGCGGCGTAATCCAGTTAGACTCTCTCTTTCTCTCCCTCTCAACTACGCGAAGATACGCGAGCGCTATGTATGCGTTTCAGATGCTGTTTTTAAGTTTCGTGCACATTTCCAATCTAATGCTACATGCGCTACCTCTAATAATAATTGAGTTCATATACATCAATAATCACCTCTGTTATATACATATATAAGGAAATCTACAAATAACATCCAGTTAGAGCGACCACCAACACAAAAAAAAATTTTTGCGCTACATCTCTGGAACAAGGTTTTTCTTGTTCTATGGGACATACAATACACAAAAAAAGCCATGTACCAACGAAATCGATCTCGGCACAATTTTTTTTTCAGCCATTTTTAGTGTTCGTATATGAAAAAAATATATTAAAAAAATCGGAAAAATGTATCAAAAACATGTCATTCTTTGTATATTACAAATTTATCAGTTTCGCTTCCGATAAAAATTGAGTAAAAGAATAGAGCTTTTATTCAGTACAAGTCCAGTTTCAATTGGTAGTTATGGAAAAAAGTTTACCGGGGCTCGAGATTAGTGTGCAAAGGAAAAAAATGTATAAAAAAGTAAATCACGCTTTGTTTGTATACAATATTACATAGCTTTTAAGGCAGTGGAAATATTGCGATTCCGATAAAAATAAACTACAAAAATAGAGCTGCATTTGCCACAAGACCGGTTTCAATTAGATGTTTAGGAAAAAAGTTTCTTGGTGCTCAAGTTTTCTGATCAGCGTTAAACCCCGTAAAAAATCGATTTCGTTGTTTACACAAGCTCCGAACGATCTCTTATTCTACATTAAAACTAGATTTCTACACTACAGGTATGTTACCTACGTGAAGACGACGTAGCGAATTAAATCAGCAAGTCGCGAAAAAAACATGTGCAGACGAATACGCGAAATCACGGACCCGAGACTTCGAACACTAAAAATGGCTGAAAAAACAGTGTGCCAAGATCGATTTCGTTGATACATGGCTTCTTTCGTGTATTGTATGTCCCATAGAACAAGAAAAACCTTGTTACAGAGATGTAGCGCAAAATTTTTTTTTTGAGTTGGTGGTCGCTTTATAACTGAATGTTATTTGTAGATTTCCTCATATGTATGTCTGTGTGTATATATAGGTATACATATACATGTATTCCAACGTCTTCGCGCCGTTGCGCTCTCGAGTTATTTTCTGTTGCTTTGCGGCCCGGCCGAGGGTTATTTGTTTAGGTTAGTCCCGAGGTAAATGTACCCGTTGATAAGGGAAAATTATATTTATGGCCCGCAGACGAATAGAGACGCGCGGGCGCGCGCGTACAGTAGGCGGAGAGGGAGTATAGTATATAGCAATGTACCGAGGCCGATAGATAGTGCTTGTTTAAGGTGCGAATGCATGTATGTGCATAGATACAATGCACGCGCGGTTATGCGCGTGCAGGATAAATAATTCAGCATTTTTTCTCCGCCCCTCGCATATATACATCCGTCGTCTCTCTTTCCCTACTTCCTCCTACTTCACGTCCCGCCCGCGCGTATTATTATTGCGCGCTTGCAGCAGCAGCAACAACAAACGGCAATGCATGCACGAATATACGTAGATATACATACACCTGTAAGCGCGCTCGCTCGCAAGGCATTTTTTTCACGCTCCATTGGCATCGAGGGGCGCCAGCGTATACGCAAGGAACTCCCAGTATACGTATATACGGTTGAGAAGGAAAAACACGGACTTTTTGCTATAAAGCTCTCTCTCTCTCCCTCTCTGAAAATTCCAAGTTATATTTGCTCAAGTGGCGCTTTTATATTCGGTCAACGCCTCCGCTGGCCTGTCGCCGTCGTCGTCGTCGTTGCCTATAAGTGTATAATACACACCCATGTTATATATATGTATATACGTTACGTATGTACATGCATACATGCAGCTTGCTCCTTCGTCGTCGTCGTCATCGTCACCGCCCGCTAGATTTTTATTATAAAACTCGGCAATTTGCTGCTATAGGCGCGCATTATTCAAGAATAAGGCATAGTGTGTATATATATATGTAAGGATGGAGGCACGGCGCGGGCCACCGCCGTCGACGTTACATATGCCGCGAGTTATTATGCCCTCTAAATGTTTAATGTGTTTGCCTTCCTTCGCTAGCCGCGCGCGCGCGCTCTCTCTGTGTGTGGCTTTATGTTTTACTAAGTAAATTACTGTTTTTTTTTTGTTCCTTCACGTTAATGTTGGTTCAATCGATTCGCGCTTCCGTGCTTTTCCCCCCTTCTCTCTTTCTCTCCGTCGCCGCGGCGGCGCGGTGGCGTGCCCTTCCTCTTTTCTCTCTCTCTTTCTCTCCTTTTTCACGATGCCTCCCCGCGCGCGCTTTCTCTCTCTCTCTCGCTCGCGCTTTCTTCGAATTTTTGTACGTCGCTCATCAAATATTTAACTGCCGCCCCCTCGACCCCGCCACCGAGCCTCTTCTTCGCTTGCTATCCTCTCTCTCTCTCTCGGTCTCGTCTCCTTCTTTATCCTCGGCTTTTTTAACCTTATATATATATATATATATATAAACGTGTGGGTGTGTGGGTGCTACGATATATACATATAAAAATAAGCACAATCGAGCGCGGGACGTTTTTCCCGCGTGTTCGTTTTTGGTGTGACGTCGTTTCGTTGACCCGCCTCCTTCTCGCGCGCGACAGGCGTCCCGCAGTTCACTGACCCTCTCAAAATACCTTGATGGGTTTGTTTGATTTACTAATATATATATATGTATGTGTATTTTTATAAAAAATTTCCAGCAGTCTGGTGTAGAATGGAAATCAAGGAGTAGCATGGACTCAATCGAGGGTAATACTGTGCGCCAGTGCTTAAAATTACAAATGTTTGGGTGGGTGAATGGAATTTTTTAAATATAATGATGCACTATACTTAACCCGGTCATCTTCTGTTTGTCGTATTTTTTGGCTGTTTTTGCACTACGTTATATTTTATTGATGATAGTTTTCGTTCCTAAAAAATAGAAACTATACTATCAAGAATTTCAAGTTACACGTAATACTTTAATATGCAAGCACGCGCATTCTTTATCTGTTTGTCTGACTCAAGGCTCGACACATCGAGAACAATAGCGTCTTATTTTATTTTAAAATTTTTATCAAGGCAGTAAGGAAATTTTTTTTTAAATATTGCGAGAATCGTATAAATATTTTTAACCGGGAATAATTATCTTTTCGTTTATTGCTATAAAAACAATGACGCTGGAGGATATATATCTCTGGCGCATAATATAAAATATGAATGATGTAAATAGTCATATGACAAATCACAAGTCAGTCGTAAAATCTTTTCAGCCTGATATCAGACCTTCGCCATTCAGAAAAATACTCCATTGCGCGCGTGACATATAATATGTATTTTTTTTATTTTTAATTTCACCTTAAAACGATTTTATATACATGTACTTTACGCAAGCAGCCAAACTCCTGCGTCAATTTTTCGAATTTGACATAATAATGTCGAATAAGTAACAATGTCAATTATTTAATGGACGGCCTTCATAGCGGCGTAGTAAAGTATACGACTTTCTAACTCCAAAAGGTACGTGACCCCTCAAATACCTCGCTTGTATAGTTGCTACTACGCTATTCATGTCCCAAATAATATTTCACACGAATTAAATATTCTCTATCGAGTGTCTATTTTCGCTCGCCGCGTAAGTGTATATACATACGCGCAAATATAACAGAGAGAGAAAAAAAAATACTTTTATGCTTCTTCCATTAATCATAGTCAAACGCTTCTTATTTTTATAATCATAGCCTCGCGCGGTTCCATGAATTGTATATTTTCCGCAGGCGCGTATGAGGCATCAAAATAAATTTTAATTTATAATGAAGAACAATTTGTGATGATGAAATACCAGATTACTTTTTGCTAATGTAAATGATTAATGAAATAATAAATATTTAAAGTATGATTGTAACCTCTCGCTTCACCAATGTACATAAAAATATAAGTAATGTAATATAACTTGAAGGGGAATCTTTTTTGATATTTTTCCTTGCCGAGAGTATTATAGGCGGCATTCGCATTAGGCTGACCCGAGCTCCATAGGATAAGTTCAATGACCCTTTTTGGAAATATGTTTATGGTTTCGATTAGCCGATGCCTGTGTATATGTGCGTGTATATATATACGTGTGTGTGTGCTACATAAATTTTCTTTTCAATTCCGCAAAAGATGCCTCGATACCCGAGCTCACCCGCGCAGATGTATATATATAAATTTTTTATTTACGTATCCAATTGACGCACGTAGCAACTTATAAATTCATTTAATTGCAATTTAATTTCGTTGTATTATTCCACATATAAGAAAGTATCGCGACCTCGGCACCTGTTTAAATAAAAATGCTATTTTCATCGGGGTTACCCCGCGCAAGCGCTCGCGTGCGCATCTGTAAAATTTTGCTTGCATAACACTTATTTCTATATACATATACATATGCTACAATTATATTTTTCTGAATTATACGAGACCGCCTCTGAAGCGCTCGCGAATCGTCGTTGCGTAAGCACTAGCCGCGCGCGCGCGTAAATAATCAGCTGATGGTTGTTCCACATATTGCTTACGGGAGAGCATAAAAGTGCTAATAGAATTAAATATATAGAAACACACACACGCACAAGTTTTCTTTTTGTTTTCTTTTTTCGAATATCGCTTCTGCGAATTCATATATTAGCGTAGGTGCCGAATCATCGCGCGCACATTATAGAGATATCGCAGCTATTCACCGGATTATGTAATGATGTGAGAGAGAGAGGGACAGAGAAAAAAGGTATTATCATACTCGTCGTCAGAGATGTAAGAAACATCGGTTTTACTATACTACGCTATTAAATATATTTTTTTCCGCAAACAAAACAGAGAGAGGGAGAGAGGAAGGGGAGAGAGAGAGAGAGAGAATATACATGTATAGCGCCTTGGCATACGAGGATTAGTATAGTTTGACGCAAATCATTCTCTCTTCTCTTTTTTTTGTATATTTTAACATTAATTATTAACTCGCTGGAAAACTTCCAGAGCGCTTACGCCGCGACTATAGTCAATTTCACGTCTGTATATACACAATATATATGTGATATCGTGCAATGTACGCGAACAGGTTGAGTCGAACGCAATTGTATACGAGTTTAGAAGTAGTATATAGAATTCACAGAGCACGCGCGTAGACGCGTGCGAGTGCGCGGGCCGAACATTAACCGTGCCAGACGCGCGTAACAAAGGAACTCGCGTCGTGTACCTATGTATAAGTGTATAATCCTTCTTTCTTTTCTTCTACTTCTTTCACGATTTTTACAAGTTGCCGTGAGGATTCATCGGTTCCCGTTACGCTGTACCATAATATTCCGCGCTTCTCGCGCGTTTCACTAAAGACAAGACTCGCGCATATTGCGTATATATACATGTACATATATATATGGTATATATGTACGCGAGGGCGCATTGTTTGTCAGGCGACGACAATGAACGGAATTCTTTCGCGTTTCAACAAAAATGTTGTATAGAGCCGCGCGCGTTTATCGTTGTAAAAGACGAGAGCCGAGGGAGGAGCCGATGTTGCGCCTGTTGACAAAATACTAAGGAGAAATCCGCGAAGCACCGAACGATAACATTGACGGTGATGTGCTATATGCGCGAGCGAGTCTTATATATTGTAAAGAAGAGTTTGTGTGTGAGAAAGGCTAAAATAATCGAGCGCACGATAACGCTGATTACATATCCTAAAACCGCGGCGACGGTCTTTTCTTTCATTCTTTTTCGCAAATATATATATATATATAATATACGGCGAGGGGAGAGGAGAGATGCACTTGTTATCGCGATTGTGGAATCGAAAAATGCCTTATAATATGAGGCCAGAGCGAGAGTGCGAAATTCCCGTATTTACATACTCCCGCTCCCTCTCTACCCATATATATACGCACACGCATACATATACACGTATAAACACACAGAGACAGTCGCATAACGATTCCAGGATGAGCTAATTTACGATACGCTCGTAATTCTCCTTTTCTGAATGCTTTTCTCGGCAAATATTATTATCTGCCCGCGTCCGCCCGCCGCTCACGTAGCCTCTTTCTCTCTCGCTCACGATACATACCTATATACACATACACACATGCAGAGAAAGACAGGCAGGCAGACAGACCGAGAGTATATGTACGGAATCGGCGGGTGGGCGAGAGAGAGAGAGAGAGAGCGAGCGCGCGCCTTTGAAAAATTTCGTAATTGCAGTGCATAATTCAGGCGAGGGGCCGGGGCGATTACTGCGCGGGGATAGAGAGGGAGAGGGAGGAGAGGGAGGCCTGTGCTCGCGCGGGCGTGGATAATGCAGGCGGCCCTTGGTGATATACGTTTTGGCGAGGATGCCGATGGTGTGTATATATACGTATAGAAGCGAGCGACAAACCCGATGACACGGCGCTTGAAAGAGAAGCACGCGCACATATATATATACATACGTATATAGAGGAGTGTGGTGCTGTGTGTATATATATAGGTATAGGTAGCTGCGCGCCGGGAGCATTAAATATAGACGCCGATTTGTCGGCCGCGGACTGTCACCTGCGTGTGTGTGTGTGTGTGTGTGCGCGAGAGAGCGAGAGGCTTTCTGTCGTTTTGTTGCTGCGGCGGATCTTGTTATCTCGTCGCGATATATTAGGATTTCTGCCTTTCTCATGGTAAAGATGATTTTGGAAGGGTTTTGCTTTCATTTTAAGATTGTCTTGGGAAGAAATAGCGATTGGATAATTTTTTATACAATCGTCGTAAAAACATATATATGTATGTAACCAGTTTAATGGAATGTATAATATATATTTAAATAAGGTTGACGTAAGAAGAGCAACTATATATGAATGTTTATACACGGAGGAAAATCGTTATTCTTAGTAACTAACTTGTTGAGTCAGTGTTACCAGCCAATGAATAATAAATGCTATAGTTGGACAAACTAATGAAATAGTTATGGCTATTAGCATTATTTCATAATGGCACTGAATTAATGATTATAAAATATAATTATTTTTTAACGCGCCGTCATTTCTAACAAATTAGTTGGTATAACTGTTATATTAATTAATCATTTTCCTCGACACACTTTAACTTCTAAACTTAAATTTATATCAATAATGAAATGTTGTGTAACATGTCAATGTTACGAATCCCTTACCCCAAACTTAAATAACGAATTATTCAGTGCACAAACGAGTCCTTTAATAAAGTAGAATAGCACGTTTATCTACGCGAAAGATATTATCGTAAAAATTTACGTTTTAATCAGTGCCAGACTAACAAAGCCGAGCAAGTATTTGCCAAAGTTGTTTATATGCAGAGTAGTAAGGACATTTTTAGTAGTAAGCAAGAGATATAAGAAATGAGTTTATGACGTGTTTATGTAGTGCACGTGAAGCTCGGCTCGCATAAAAGACACCAACTGTTTTCAACTACTGTTCTTATATGCGCGTAAACAGAATGAGCTTATATAGAGATTTTTAAATCATTGCACTCTGTTTATTAAATCAGCACCTCGCGTAACTTTCCGCAATTAAAATTGCCATCATTCCAATTGTCGCAGATACAACCGAGGGGCTACTAGCAGTTTTAATCACTTTGGCGGGGTAGGATGAAATCGATTCCATTTTGTCTTGAAATCGATTTTATATATGTGAAATCATTGAAATCACTATACAAAACAATAATCACGTTATGTATAGAAAACAAAACTTTCTTTACTAATACTTGTAATCTTTGGATCGTATATTCATTCCCACAAACAATATTCTGGATGTTTTATAGCGATAGCTTGCAAAAAGGCAAAATAAGTGTATAAATATATTTGGTATAAGTAATAAAAGATAATGATTGGATTTATTTATTTAAACATCGATTTTATACAATAAAATTTATACCATCAGCACAATATAGTTACATCTCTTAAGTTATTCCTTATTTTTTTTTGCAAAATCACAAGAGAATTTGGTATTCTTCTAATTTCCGTTTTAAAGATACGTAAAGCTAAGTACTTTAAATTTTTACTCTTCTCCTATTATCTTACATAAACTATAATTTCTTCCTCGACACATCTTTTCTCATCACACATTTATCGCAAAACTTACTTACTTTAAAGTGAAATAAAAAAGCGAAAGTATTAATTTTACCAAAAAGTGTGGCAAAGTCTCACTAGGCGACTCTTATTTGCTTAAAAGAGTAAAAAAGAGATTCGAATATTAAGTACTATAAACATAACTACTACTAGCGTATAACTATTTGCGGGTCACGGATTTGTTCAAAGTTTGGGGTATGTTTTAGGATTTCAAAATAGAAATCATTCAGTCTAGATATATCCTCTGTAGCATATAACATACACAGAAAAAAAGTAGAAAAAACAGGCATCCCTTTGCTTTTTCTAGAATTCAATAATATCAAGTTTATAATTTTCATTTGAGTCACAAAAATGTACTGGTAAATTCTGATAATTTATAATAACATTATTGGAAATAATTTATTAAATTGTTGAATTTGAGATTTTAACGATCATGCTGTCCAAGATATGTTAAAGGTGGTGTAAATAACAACGACGTAGATAAATTAGTCGACGTTTCGAGATTTTTTATTAAACTCCTTTTTAAGCTAAAGGTCTAGGCAATCTCTTCATATTACTTATTAGGTCACATCAGTACCACCAACCATACAATTGACTGGTGGTACTAAGTAATCTCGTTTGATAAAAGGGTCTCGGAGTGATTGCAAAAGTGAATCGATTTCATGACGATTTCAAATGATTTCAAGAATCACAATGAAATCAATTTAAATTGATTCTACATAAAATTAT
>JAPYZO010001559.1:0-17542 GCA_030522905.1 Torymus flavipes
CTCTACCAATCCTGCGTCGGGAAGGTGACGAAATTCGCGATCGAGACACTCGGTCGTCCGGGTAAGGAATTCGACGTGGTGATTAGTAGCCCGGAAGGCAAGGCCGTGCCGGTGCGCTGCTACGGCACGCGAGACGGTAACTTGATGACGGATTACACGACCGAGACCGTTGGTACGTGTACCCTCCTCATACCTTTAGTGTATCCATACTCTGTATCATCATTGCCAGATGCACAGTTGAATATATCTCACAGCATACAGGAAGTATACCAATAAATGCAAAAAGTGCGCGATATTCTTTGGTATATTTAATGGCCGCGTGTGATATGTATGGGTGCGATAGCGAGTGTGCAAGTGTACAATTTTCAACAGTGCATGGTGGCCGACCAGAGGTGACAGGTTGAATAATTGTTGTCTGTTTTATTTTCAATGTAGGAATACACAAGATCGAGGTGCTGCACGGCACGAAGCCCGTGCTCGGCTCGCCCTTCTTTTCCCAGGCGTTCGACCCGAGCAAAGTGATTATCGAAGAGATGGGTCCGACTACCATTTCCGTCCACGATCAGTTTGCTTTCAAAAGTGAGTGTCTCTATCCTACATCTACGAACTATTTCTATATGCAAATGTCTCTATGAGAGCTGACGCACGCGCGCTGTATCATTAGAAGTAAATCTGAAATGAATAGTCTTGGGTCTTTCATAAGAGTGCGTATATAGCGTCAGCTCTGAGCTATGCGCCTGGATGGTATGCAACCACCTCTACGCCCTGGTATATAGGTGTGGCTCGCGCGGCATTCTTTCCGCGGGCATTTGCATATAATGCTGGGATTTTTATGTGCTCTACTGTTGCACCTACCAGATGTGTAACATTACAGTCGAGTATGATGATTATTTGTCTATTGTTAAAATTGTATTAGAGATAAAAGTCGGCTATACTTAGGTATAACTATAGAAAAAAGCACCATAACTCATTACTTTATTGTATATATGTATATTATACAAACTACTACAATTCTTCGTGCTGTTAAATGGAAATTCATGAACTACCAGACCAATCAAAATATTTTCAATTGCATAACATTGAAAAATAATTGTGTAACAAATAATTTTCACTCTATTTAACTCTCAAATAAACACACAATTATACCATCGAACGAAATCCTTAAACACACAATAAAATTCAACTCGACAAATCTACCTACCAATTAACAAAAGCAAACAGCTCGTACTAATTATTCAACCTCAATTTCGACAATTCAATCACTTACCAGCCACTCTACAGCACTACTCTCATACACCTATAATATACCCACCACCGCTCACTCCGCATTTTCCCCGCATGCCTCTCTCTTTCTCTCCCCCTTTTTCTCTCTCTCCCCAGAGAGAAAGTACGCGTATACATACGTATACGCGTGGGCCGGTAATTCAGCCGGCGCTCAAGGCTGATAATAATGAATGAGCGTGCCTGCAATGCTTGGCATTTCGCAGGTGAATGTACGTACGTGCAGTATGCACTGCACACACGCAGCACTCTCTAGCGTCGCGTATATACGTTTCAGTAATCAAGGAGGAGGCGGGCGTGGCGGAGCTGGACGTGACGGCGACGAGTCCCTCGGGCCAGGAGCTCCCGCTCCCGGTACAGAGTCTCAACGACGGCGCGGCGATGATCGAGTTCTCGCCAAGTTTGCCCGGCTCTTACACAATCAACGTCAGCTATGGCGGTCAAGCGGTGCCCGACAGTCCCATCATCTGCGTCGCCGAGGCTTCGAATCAAGCCAGGGCGCGAGGCCAGGGATTGCTGCAAGGACACGTCGACAAACCGGCGTACTTCGTCGTCCAGGGGAGCAGGAGTCCACCGGCGGTGCAGGTTGATGGACCGGATAGCGTGGTCAAGCCGACGGTCGAGGCTGGAGCGAGTCCGGGTACCTGGAATGTGTCCTATGTGCCTACGGAGGCTGGGGTATTCGATGTCAGGGTCGTATGTGCCGGACAGCAGCTGCCAGGATCGCCCTGGCATCCGAAGATCATCGATACGCGTAATCTACGGGTCATAGGTTGGTATATTGTAGCAGAGGAATGCTATGGGTTCCCGGGTAATTGTGATTAGTAGTTGAACTGAACATTTTTTCAATCCATTAAGGTATCTGAATGTATGTTTTACATTTTACGTAACGAAAACTGAAAAATATTAATAATTAAGTTAATTACAATTTAGCTTACAAAGTAACAAAGAATTTTACAAAAAATTGTTAGTTAATAATTATTACGTTGTCTAATTGTGCGTCTTGAAAATACCTCGTAACATTTAGTTTTGCTGTTTACATCATAAGCTTTGTAGAAATTTGATAACAAATTTACAATGCACAATCGGTATATCATTTATCGTTAGACGTTTTAGTGCATTAAAATTCTTTTTCATTTTTTAAAAAATAATTATTAAAATTTACGATTATTACCCAACTGAAGAAGAATTCTATTTTTAGAATTTCGAGTACAATTAAAAAAAAACAAAATTATTATTTTTTGACAATCCTATATGATTGTACAAATTTCTCATCATTAGGCGGATGGTCATCGCTCTGCGACGAGCTCGGCCGACTGAAGCTGACGCCGGGCACGAAAGTGAGCTTCGACACAGCCGAGGCTGGACCCGGTGAGCTCACGGGTAGCATCGACGAACAGCCGCTGGGCTTCGAATCGACAGCCGCCAACCGCACGAAGCTGATAATGCCGCAGCAGCTCGCGCCTGGCGAGCACAAAATGGAAATCATGTTCAACGGCGTGCCGTTCCCAGGCGCGCCGAAGCTCGCCATCGCGCCCGAGATCGAGGTGAGCGTTTGTTATTGAACCGTGTTTTTATCGCTACAGTAAAAATGACCATTTGTATTGTCTTGTAAAACTAACGCACTGTACAAAATATTAAAATCATTATCAAACTTTATATAGCAAAATTTTCTGTATAGTAAATTTTTGGAGTGTTTTCAGTCTATGATAATTTTAGAAGGCAGAATAGTAATTTTTGCTAAACGTTTTTCTTAGTGTATAGTAACAAATCTCTAAAAACCGTGTTTATTCGTGAAAACTTCTTGTTTTTGGCATAACGTTTTTGTATGGTTTAATATTTAGACTCGTAAAATTAAAAAGAACAGTATCTAAATATATTTTTATTCCAGTTAGAATAAATTTACAAACGTTACGAAAATTTCAAAAAGATCAAGTTTTTTTCTCACCAGATTTATAGAGCAAGCAGAGAATAATTCACGATTATCACTTTTACAAAAGTACCTATAACAAAAGCTGAAACGGAAAATTTTGAAGTAATATGAATAAAATGAAAAAATCTCTTTGAGTCAATTTCCGCAAATAAAACCAAAAAGAATATCATAAAAAGTTCGCATTTGATCGAAAAACAATCAAGCAACCGCGAAAAACAGAACTGTAACTTAACTTTTTTCGCTCAGACCCCAGCGGAAAAGGACAACACAAGGGTGCTGCTGCGTGGCAAGGGCCTGACGCAGGCCAAGTGTGGCGAGCAGACGAACTTCACGATCGACGGCTCGCAGGCGGGCACCGGCACGCCGCAGGTCCAGATATTCTCGCCCACCAGCGAGGTCGACGTCGTTCTGACACATTTAGGTAAGATCGATGCGATAAAGTTTTTTCAGATACCAGACTAAATGCGTGTTTTTTGACGTTGGTTGAAGGATCGCCTATGAGAAAAGTTGTTTTATGGAAAAAGATGTGGGTATGATAGAGGGAAGGTATGAGGAAATGAATATCATGAAACTTTGTTGGATTAGATATATATTAATATGAGATAATTATTGAAGAAAATTTTTTATATTAAATAAGTTAAGGATAAAATTATTAGTTAAATTGTTAGAGTCCTAATTAGGAATTTATTTTACTTTTGCCGATCAAACGTTATATGCCATAATATTATAAACACATAATAGACTCTTAACTTTTCACTTTAATTGTTCTCTTTGTAGCTACGTCAATAAGTAAAGATTATATAACATTAACTACATTAAATAATTACTCTTTTATAAAGTTTCTATTACCAACTGTCAAAATTTACATCTTATACCTTACATATATATCCATATTGTACAACCAAAATAACGTTCCAAAAAAAAAATCCTGGCCTCAAAACGACAACTAAGACTACATTCTACTCACATATTTCACTCAACAGGAAACAGCGTGTATCGGGCGACGTACACGCCATACACAACGGACCCCCTGTTGATGACGGCCTCGTGGAACGGGCGTCAGGTGAAGGGTTGCCCGCTGCAGATCAGCGTATCGAGTGCGGCAGACGCTACGAGAGTCGTTTGCTCGGGTCAGGGACTCAAATACGGCGTCGTGGGCGAGGAAATCAAAAGCTTCATCGACACCAGACGTGCTGGGCCAGGTAAGGGATCTCGTCAATAATAATTTAGTATTGACCGTTTGGACATACAGTATTGTGTGCGTTTATTTTTTTCTAACTCTAAAGTAATATGTTTTTTGGCTATATTGTTTCAAAATTAAAACCAAATAATTATGTACAACTTGTTCTGACAAAGTGGTCTAAAATTGTTCTATAACTACACTGATTATTACTGTACTAGATGGTTTAGTTGTAACCATATAGCTATAGTTTTTATGTATTCTAGTAAATTATACCTCATTATAGTATTTCGAACTATAATTACAATAAATGTAACTACGTAGATTATATGGCATGGTTACCGTAAAATTTACTTGCAACAATTTTCCGTTACATACCATCGATTTATCATAGTTATATATGTATACATTGGAGAGTACCCTGATATCCCACTAAACTGGTCACAAACACAAATCCGAATATAATCCTCACAACTCACCCTTACAATATCACCAGAACCCATCACGTTTCTATAATTCCTCCAAGAGATCACATTTCAGCCGCTACCAAAGAAAGGTCCACCACCATAATGTACATCAGGCACACCTACATCACACTCTAATCTTACTAATCACCTGTAATTACAGGCGAGCTGACGGCCCACTGCGTGGGTCCGCATAAGGTGGCCTACTGCGAGCTCTACGATCACGGCGATGCTACGTTCACGTTAAACGTGAAGCCGCAGGAGGCAGGCAGGCACGCGCTCACGATAAAGTACGCGGGCGAGCACGTGCCGGGCTCGCCGTTCACGCTCAAGGTTGCCGGCGCACCCGACGCGACCAAGGTGAGTTGATTTTTGTATTGAGTGACAAGGTGAAACCATAGTATACTTTAAAGTAGTCAAGTTATATACACCTGAAGTGCAGTGAAAATTTCATTATTAGTACCTCGAAAAGCCAAGGTTATTAAAGAATTAGTAGTAGTAGTAGTAGTAGTAGTAGTAGTAGTATAGTAGTAGTAGTAGTAGTATACTCATTCATGAGTACAAGCTTGAATATGTTACAATAATAAAAAAAATAAACTTGAATTAAGTGTTTAACTTTTTAATTATACGTTTACTTTATTTATTTACAAAAATATAATACGTTGAAAAGTAAAATATTACTTAACAGTTGACAAACGTGTACTATGGTTCGTTAATCCATTACTTCTTAACCAAATACTTTAATTCAAAGCCTCTCCCATAAATCGCTCGTCAATTCTCAACCCCATTACCACAACCAGTGATCCTTCCTATACCTGTACCAGCCCGAACCCACCAATAATCCAACGATGACTTACAGATGTTTCCCAACCCCCTATATACACCTCAACACTCAGTAACCAAAACCTCTATCTCTCGTCGACACCTGCACTATAAGCAATCATCACCTTCTTTACAGGTCCACGTGTACGGGCCAGGTATCCAGCACGGCGTGCTAGCGACCTACCAATCCAGCTTTCTGTGCGACACGCGAGGCGCTGGCGCCGGTCAGCTGACGGTGCGAGTGCGCGGACCTAAGGGCGCCTTCCGGGTTGAGATGCACCGCGAGAGTCAGCGTGACCGCGTGATACTCTGTAGATACGACCCCACCGAGCCCGGTGATTACAGGGTCGAGGTACGCTGGGCCGGCGTACTCGTACCAGGCTCGCCGTTCCCGGTGAAGATCGTCGACACCCAGGACGAGCTGCTGTTGCTGACGCAGGTGGGTTTTATAAGTGGAGTGGGTTCGGCATTGAAGCATCTGAAATGTTACTGAAATTAATGATTTTTATTTGATTAAAATTTTATTCGAGAGTGTAATATAAAATAGAAGAATGTTTAATAGTATTTACTTTCTTTTTACATGCACGTATAAATCATTTTTCTCGTAAATTTCGTTTATTTAAATTTAATATATTCATCACAATTATAGTGGTTGAAAAATTGTTGTACACTATAACTTTTTATCGTCAGAAACAAGCTATATCAACATTTGATAAACCAAAAATTCTAGAAAATGTAAATTCAAATGATATAAAGTTATTTACACTAATAATAATTTTATGGTAATAATAATACATGTGTATATATGTGAGAATTCAATGAGGATATTGTTACAGGCCACCGACACTTGTACAACGCAGCACTCAGCAGGCCATCATACACTCCCATCGTGGCGAGGATCCCAAACAATACTATAAGGACATTTAGCGTATAGTACGTTTGACTTTTTTTTTTTTTTTTTTTTTTTATATAGAAAGGACTAATAATATATATTTTATTACGTATATTATAACTTGTATAAACGTTTTCAATAAAAACGAATCTCACCGGATTGCAAATTTGATTATTGTTGAATTCCCCAGACTGGCGATCGACCCCCACAAAGGGCGAAAATATAATGTAGTAGCCTGTCAATAGAATCGATATGCTGGCCGATATGGAACTTTTACATTTTGGCGAGTCATCGATCAAAGTACGACGCGACGTTATCGCTTTGAACTTTTCAATCAATGATCGATGGGTGCAACGTACGGTTACTTTGTTCGCGAGACTGCACTTGATTAAATTCCATTTTTCATTAACATTTTGAAAATCGAATTATTAGTTATGGTTATTATTACCTCACTGTAGTTGATTACTGCGGAGGTGATGTAACCGTTCAATGATTTAGATTCACCACTGTATAAGCGTTATGTTTACGTAATATAATCAAAGTTAGAAATTAATTATACATGAACAAGATACAACAAATAATTTGATGATTTTTTTCGTAAATGCTCTGAAGCAATAAAATTTTCGTATCGACCTAATTATTTGCATTAATGAGTAAAAATTATCTAAACGATATGAAGCTTTAACAGTGACTAGCTACGAATTATACTCTCGAACCTTAAACATTTTTTATGATTCTCCAACCCTCCACCAAAAAACCGCCAAAGAATCACTTCGAAACCCCTAAACTCGAAAAACCATCTTCCACTCTCCACCCTAACACAGCAATTAATAATCCCTCAGCACGGCCCATTGCCATCACTTCACCTCCTTAAATCACCGAAAGAATCTGCGTCCGGCGCCGCCGTCCGTCGCCAGAGAATACGCTGCACACATATCCGCTTGCCGAGGCTGGCGCGCACGTGTGCGTGAAATGTGCCTTTCTCCACGCTCACTCGGCGGGAGAGATATCGTGTTTCGAGGGCTGTTTTCACTCTATATATATATATGGAGGCCTACCTGAAAAACGCAACCCCGACGTGGTGAGCGGCCCGCACAAGTGTGCGTGCTCAGCGAAGAATGTCGCCGGGGGTCTTGTCGATTAGTGCGATGGATAAGCGTGTTTTCTTAGGAAGTAGGTTGAGATGCGGGGATTGTTTGGCTTTCGTGCAGTGTGTAGAAGAACTTTGTATTTTTAAGGATTTCGGAGATTTTTTTTTCTCGGGAGGGTCGTTATTTAGAGGAGTTGATTAGAAGCTAGTTAGTGTAAAATTTGGAGCCTGTGAAAGATGCGATTTATTTGTAATTGGAAGAGCAAAATTGTTTACCATAGTACGAGCAAACAATGGTTATGTCTTGGACAATATACTTGAAGTGTTAAGGAAATTTTACGTCAAAAATGCAATTTCTACAAAACTTAATTTTTTGTTTGTTAATTATTGATATTAAAATGAAATATGCGTCATTAGTTCAATATTATTATACTTTTCTTCTTAATATAATGAAAGTTTCTTGGGGCTTAGTGAATACATTTTTCTATAAAACTTGAAAATATATTTTCTAATACAGGAAAAAATTTATTTATAGAAAAAAAAAATATTACCATCTGTAATACAGTTCAAAGATTTTAAACTCAGTAAGATACGCTTTAAAAGAAAAAAAAAGTATAAAATCAGAAATCTTTATTACACAATAACCGTGACTGAACGTAATGAATTAAACTTTCGATTCGATTTGAAAACAAGTCAGAAGTGACATCCACCGCCTCCCACAGAACAATAATAATCTGTCCGAGTGTATTACACATGGGGGGAATCGCGCGCGAACATAATCATCAGCCACACCGAAACCGTTAATACACCGCGCAGTCCTTGATCGCTCAATTTCTTCTCCCTCTCTCTCTCGTACACCCCGCGCGTATACATAGGTCCACGGGAAAGTTCCGGTCCGTCAAGTCCGCCCCGACAGCTGTCACCGTTCTTTCTTTCTTCTTTTTTTTTAAATTCGCTCAAAACACTTGCCGCCGCAATTGAAACTCTCGGCCGTTTCGAATTACCCCATGACGATTGGGGTGTGTGTGTGTACTTGTAGTGGCCGGCATAGTGTTGCTCATAGGGCGCGAGAGTGTAATTGAAAAGTTTTTACGTTTTTCATCGACGCGCGCGAGTCGTAAACATGGCTTTTTTGCCGCCCAGCAATGACACACCCTCGCGCGACTCGACGCGTGTCAAAATTCACTCCCGAGTTATATGTACAGTTGTGGGACGAGCGTGAAAAGGCCCGCTGGATGTATGATTGACAATTATTTCTTTATTTTCTGGATGGGAGGCTGTAATCGATTAGGGACGCTCGCGGCGCGGCAGTTGAAAGTTGAAAGTTCGTGATTCGGTGCGCGGTCGGGCGTGCCGCGCGCAGGCAATTCAATTCGATTTATGCGCTTTTTGTTTTATACGGTACAGCGGGAGAATAGAGGTTTCTTTTCTTTCTTTGGTTGAAATATTTGATGGCCGTATAATACTTGCGCTGAGAGGAAAAAAGTTTCATAAAAATTACATATATGGTTTTGTTAAAGTGTATAATATAGTTTAGTAAAGTTGTAGCAAAATTTCTCATAAACTGCGATATTTTATTTGTCTTTTTGCAATCTACGAAACAGTATCGTAATAAAGTAAACTTTGAAACGGGGATAAAATAAATTGTTGGTAAACTTCAGTTTCAATTACTTATGAATAGTTGATTAAAATTCAAAAACATTGTAGTTTTAGATCTCATATATTTTGAGTGCTGGATACATTCTAAATTTTTTATTGATCCTTTACTAGTAATGTACGGAGAATAAATTAGGATTTCAAATATGCACATAACGAACGACAATTTAAATATCTCATACAATATAAAATAAGATAATATTTTTTTTACATATTCATTTATTTTAGAGATAGAATAGTTGACTTTAAACTATTCGGAAGAAAGTATCTTTTGCTTCCTCCTAGAGGACGCTTTGTATTTTAAAACAGAATGCATCCCAAGATCAAATTTGACTTTTAACGTGAATATAAAATATGTATGGAATTTTCAATGTTCTATCTATCACATCATGCATAAACAAATGAGCATGTAAGTAGAAAAATGAAAATATTGGTTACGAAACTTGGTTGAGTTCTTCTCCAGATGTAGTTTGCAATCTATGAATAATGTAATTTGAAAATCTGAAACGTTGATACTGAAAACTATATATAATAAGATTTTCAACTTATTTTAGGCATTAGATCCCGAGAAAAACTTGACTACAAAAAAAAAAATTTTTTTTTTCGCGATCACTGCAGTAAAAAGCTATTTCGGTGAAAGGGTAGTTTTTTCATGCATCTTGGTCGAGATTTAAAATACACGTTATTTAACATATTGCGTCCAAATTTACGAATAATTTAAATAAACATTGGAGTTTCAAAGTCAAGACATTTATTTTTAAAATTCCAATATTTAACATATGATCTCTATATTGAATTTTAAAAAACATAACGTAATCTCGAAAAATTCCTTCGGAACTTTTTTCAAAACGTCAATATGTTGAACGGAATACGTCGATAAAAAAAATAGAAAAAAAAGAGAGGAGACGGTAGCGGTTCCATAGTCAAAAGCTATTGTAATTCAAAGTGCTACTGTATCCGTCGCGATCAGTACATGTGCACCTATGCGAAAGCGAGAGAGAGCGCAGACGCGCACAAGAGAGAAACTGGGGGTAGAGGTCACATGAGGTTCAAAAGTTTACTCCTCTGCCATACGTAGTAAACGAAACATGGATGGGCACGTGTGAGAGAGTCGAAATTTTTACGACCGATTACGTGACAATTACCTTAAAATAAAAAAAAAATTAATTCATCGATCTGTTTCTGTAATTTCTAAAGTACGCCTCTTTGCTTGTATTACAATCATTTTAATGCACATAAAGTCCTTTATTTTCATATATATTTTATTTATTTAAAAAAAAAAATACATATATATTATTGATTCTTAAATTCGTATCCATAGTTCGTGTATATAACAATAAATTTTGTTATAGTTAATACCAATTCAATTTAAACTTATATATTTGATATTGGAATAACAGATGTGATGAATATTCGACTAGGTAACAACAAGATTCTATTTTGGTTAGCAACGTGTACATACGATGAGAGTGTGGCAACGTATGGATTGAGACTCTAGACAAAAGTAATTATTGAACTGACCCGCCCTTATAATGGAGGCAGGAAGGAGGACAGTCTTGTTCAGAGACGAGAGCAGAAAACATATATTCTTCAATTATACTTATAAATTATTCAATTAATATTTATTTAATAATAATTCTATTGACATTTAATTTTTCTATTCAATAATTCTATAGCTATATTTAATAAATATATAGTTATTATTACGGTAAGGTGAGACGGCTTTTTTTTCTTATGTACAAACATTCGACAATAATAATGCCACATATTTGTTAAATAATCTAACGAAATGAAGACAGGCGGGGCATTATCATCAAGCAAATCATCGCCTACAATGATATAAATTTCGAAAAAGCTTCGATTTTCCGAGTTTTTCCGCACAAGCTTGTGAATGCCTTGTTACTTTCGGACCCACGTACGTTAATTTCTCCAACCCACAACCAAGATTTCCCAGTTCGGACAAAGCACATATATCATACACGGTATCTCCCCAAAAAAAAACCCTGCACATCTATACTTCACCCACAGCGTCCGACTTGTAACCCAACCGCGATGCAAAAAAGCTTCACAGCCTCGCGCAACGACACCTAGGAGACCGCATTGGTCAGCCTTTATATGAATTTACGAGGGCAAACACATCTTTCTCTCTCTCTATCCCCTGGACGGCAATAATAATAACCGGACAATCGGCCGAACTGACCGCGTAACGCGATACGCGATAAATCCGCATCGGCCAGTAGGATATATATATATGGGGGCGCGACAACAAATCGTAAAGCACAATGGCCAGGCAATTATCGCCGCTGTTTTTCGGGGGCGCGACAACTGTCGCGCGACTGCAAGTGACCAGCGTACGATCATCGATCCGCGCGCTCGCTCGCGCGCCAGGGGAGTGAGTGACCACGTGCCCGGCTGACCCTCTACCCCACTTGACTTTCCGCGCGCGCGTGCGGATATTGGAAGAGTATTGCGTTGCGGCTTTTTCTAGTTCAGGGGGTTTTTCGGTGTCTGGCGCTTTGTGTGCGTGATGAGGTGAGTGTATGGTATATAGGGGCTGGAGGGGTAGGTGATGGGTTGAGAAATGAGCTGCGGGATGTGAAGGTTGGGTGATCCCATTTTGAGAGGGTGGAAGGGTGCCAAGAGTGCGGCGAGTCTACTCTCGGAATTTGAATCAGTGCGTGTGCACTGATAACGTTAAGGGTGTAGTTATAATTAATTGGTGTAGTGAATATTTACTGATTTAAAATATATGATAGAATCATAAATATCTGAAAACATTTTTAATAATTTTATTATGAAATTTAGGGCTTAAGAAAACTGTAGCCTGCTGTTATGTGCAAATATGATTTTTAAACGTTAATAAAATCAGCTTGATTAATGTATTTGTCCTTATTCTATTCACAGCAAACTTTTAGAATTTCGATTCAAATTGATAAGGGTTACCTATTCTACTTTCATACGTCAATATATCAAACTTGATAATTTTAATCAAGAGCCACTCTCCAATCAATATGAGCAAAACGGATGACCACTACCAGCCTTATTATTCTTTTACCCACTACGGAGTACGAGAGTGTATACAATGCAACATATGCATATTCGCCTGCGCACGCAGTGTCCGATAAGTAGAGTCCATTTCATATCAAAATAGTCGCGGCGTAAAGGACACGAGAATATTTTCGTGATCATTTGTTATGCGCTTCTAGTGTTAATTTTACGCGCGGAGAAAGTTAATACTCCAGATGTCGACGCGAGGTCTCGAGGAAAGATGAAATCAATAACTGACCGTGCGAACTTTTATTTTATTCGGGAGTCAAGCGTGATGCTGTTACTCTTGGAAAGGATATTCTTCTCGAGCTAGACATGAAAATGCTCTTTATCTGACGCTTGAGTGAGATTTTTTGTATACTCGAAATTCGTTCAGGTCAGAAGATATCCTTTTTGTGCCAAAAATAAAAAATCCTTTGCTGACGTATTTTATTTCTTTGAAGAGGTCTCACTTATAGTTATTATTTTTACAAACCTTAATTTCATCATCCAATTTAAATTCGCGGAAGGTCCTATATAAAGGTTACAACTCGCGTTCTCCTCTTTTTCATATCAATGATTAAGCTGTGAACCGCTGCAGGGATTCATAACAAAATCTGTTTCTTTTGCGATATGAAGAGCTATTGTAATGTAAAATAAATTTATAAATTTGCGCGAGTTGTAACATCTTTACACCCGGCGATATTTTCTAACATTCTGTGTATTATTCTCCTTCCGAAGTTAAAAACGTCAACCTCCGAACAGACATATTATAGATTTTCTTTCGCACGAATGGTGACACCCAAGAGAAACGAGAACACTTATAACCAGTATTATACGACATGAATGTTTCACTCGACTAGTTCATACACAGACATCCATCTAAATTATTCACAGACCTTCGTCTAGCGATCCTACCATATCCTACATCATGCACTTGCGCCAACAGATAATATACCCGAGCACCAAGACCAGAGCGCAAACACCACCATTCACAAAGCTCCTTCGACCAAACAAAACCCAATCTTCGCCATCATCGTTAAAAAACAATGACGCGTCCACTTTGTTTACCCAGGAACAAAGTAAAGCCTATATCTGACCCGGCCAGCTTTATTCAGCCTCGACTTATAGATATATATTCGCACGCGCGCTCGTACCGCTTTTTGATTCGCGCCACGCGACTTGCCACGCGCGCGCACGCGTACGCGTATACGTTATATCCGGAAGCGCGCGAGTATATATATGTACCGACAAAGTGCTCTGCGAGAGCGACGGCTTTGTCGAGCGGCGATGGAAAATTGCGCGGTAGGGATGGTTGTTTATTCGTGTGCGTGTGGAGGTGGTGAAAGGAGTGGATTGGGTTGGAGAAAGCTGCTGAAAGCTCGTTGAGAAATTTACGGTATCTATGTTATATAGGCCGGGATGGAAAATTTTTTCTAGTGTACGAGAAAAATGACAAAAGATCAAAGATGTTTTGCGAATTTACGTATAGTTTTTGAGATTTTCAGAATTTTTTGTTATGTTTCGCGACTTTCAAATGCGCATGTAACTTTGCGCAGGATCTACTAATGTTGCAATGATTGACGATTTGTCTATTTTTTTCCCACGGTAAATTTCCATAAAAGAAAATGACGTGTGGTTGAAACAATCCCACAAGAATCTTTTCGTCGGTTGGACATTTTTCTCGTCTATTGTACAAGAATTTATCGCAGCGATGTGGTTCGCATATTTTTCTTTTTTTAATTGTTTGAACTCTCCAAATGTGGATTTTCTACGAAATTCCTCATATGCCCAGTTTTCAGTTCTAAAACTGCATTCGATACTATGAAACATACCAAATGTCAATTCACAATGTATCGATTTATGATTACGAAGTGAAACAAAATAAAAAGGTCTCCATTCAAACTGTGCTATATTGAATTTCGATTGTTTTGCTAATTAGTTACATCCTGACTGTTAATACAAACTAAAACAAATCCTTTGTCCACATTTTAATACCAAATTCTTAAAACCATTACAATTACCCAGACTACGAAAAAATCATTTCTAATCAATCTCTAATATTTTTCTTCCACTATCACCAAAACGACAGAGCACCATCCCCACATTCCCCGATTTCCCAAACCTCACCTCGTAACCATAGATCAACCCCCACCCACCCCCTCGTCAACCTAATTGAAAAACTGCTACACCAGAGAATCTCCCAAAAATCGCTCACACACGCCGCGAGAAAGTTAAGACCATTCGATTAGTCCCTCGCCCCGTTTCCCATAAGCGGCACGCGTGTGTGAGCGCGTGCGCGTATATATTCATTGTCCACGCACGGCACACGTACCCCCCTCCCCCCTCCCCCCGCGGCGCTCACTCTCTCCCATGGGGTGAGAGCTGCTACACGCGAACGAGTGTATATAGCGCGCGTGTGTGTAAAGAGGGGTGGCAACGCGGAGGCAATTAGAGGGATTATTTCGTTAGCGCGCGCCTGATTTTTGCGGTGTGAGGATTTGTCGGGAATTTTTTCTTTTTCTTTTGTTTTAAATATAATATGAATATGGTTGCCTTGGGGTGGTTAAAATTCGTTGAGAAGGGGGAAACCATTTGTTAATTAACTAATTGTAAGATAACTGTATTTTTCGCTATCGCTGTCAATAAAATATATCTCACGACAAAATATATTTTGTTGAACAATTTGCCTTCCGTTTATTTATAATAAAATACATAAGTATATTGAAATCGAAAATCAATTATACATATCCGAAACCCTTTCTTCCTCCCAAATTTCATCACGCATGTAATACACACATGACATAGCAATGCGCATCCCTCGAATCAATCAAGTCCGCATTAAACCGCGCTCTTATCATCTCTCGCATTCACACGTCTCAATAACATCTCGACGCGCGTGCGTGCGTGCGCGACTTAATTCGCGGCACACGGCGGAACGTGCGTGCACACACGGCCAGTCGTATATACTTTATTATATATATAGCGTGTGTGCGAGCGACGGCAGGTCAAGAAAACACACACACACACGGCTTTCCCTCCGTGGCCGCGTACAAGTGCACAGGTTTGGGGAGAAAAAAAGAGGATGTGTACGGGATAGAGCGCGTGGCCGCGTAACGGGACAAGTGTGTGTATGGGACTACGGTTATTTGGAAAAAAGGTAAAGCTTTTTTTTTGGGATTGTAAAGTGTCGTATATAATATGGGTTTCTTTGATACACGAGTTATTAAGTCGAGCTTTTTCTTTAAGCTGCTTGCGGAGTAATTAGGGCTCTCGTATATATAATACATAAAATTGTCGTCTAGTTTATCGTAGAAGGAAAAATTATAAAAAAAAATACATATATAGTTGAAAAAAAAATTTACAAAAAATACATTTATGTTCGCAAAAATAAAATTCAAAAAAACAAAAAAAAAATTATATAATTTTTATGGAAAAATTCTGTATGAACACATCTCTCTCTCTCTCTCTCTCTCTCTCTCTCTCTCTCTCTCTCTCTCTCTTATTCAACAACCAAAAAAAAAAAAAAAAATTTCCACACCCATCTTCCCAAAACCCCTGATAACTGCACCGTATCTCTTTCTCTCTTTCTCTTTTTCTCTCTCCTTCCATCACCCACCACCTCCTCTCCCCCACCTCCTATCACCGTCCAACCCGCAGCCTTACATCGTGCTGTGCAGAGAGCAGTGAGCGAGAGAGACAGAGTGGGAGTCGCAACTCCACACACACACATACATACATACCCACCGCTAAACTCTCTCTCTCTCTCTCTTGCTCTCTCGCTCTCCGCTTTGTCCCGCCGCACGCGCGGGGTGAGAGTGCGGGGCGCGAAGCGGTTCCCACGATACGGGGCTCTGCTTCTGCTGCTACTCGCGTACTGCACACACACACCGTCGGGTGGAAGGGGGGCGGAGGTAGGGGGGGCAAGGCATCACAGGAGTTGAGTTTAGGTCGTGTGCTGTGCCGGCGAGTGAGAGCGTGCACACACGACATACGTTGGCCGGCACGCGACCGCGACACACGTCGACGACGACGAGGCCGACGAAGACGACGACTGCAGCCGCCGTTGTCGCAAACACGCGGCTGGACACGTGTTCGCGCGTGCAGAGATAAGGAAGTGCAGAGAGAGAGAGTGTGTATTCGTACGAATACCGATAGATATAATAGAAAAAAGAAGAAGATGTGGCGCGTAGTGGTAGGAAGGAGCGAGGACAACGCCGGCACGTTGCTGTCCTCGGAGCTGACGCCCCCGCCGCCGGCGTTGCATCCGTACCATCCCCAGCACCACTGGCCACCGACTCATCATCATTATGGACCACCGCCACCACCGCCACCACCACCGCCGCCACCACCGCCGGTGTCTACGCATCATCATCCGGCATATGAGCCGGTGCAGGATAACACAGTCGTGGTGACTGGCGGTCAGGATGTGCACCAGAGGAGCAGCGCCGTCAAGAGGCCTATGAGCGACTCGGATTGTGATGATGTGTTCAGCGAGGAGAGCGGCAAGGAACCGTGAGTACCACCTTTTTCTCTTGTAGCATAAGGAGCTTGCAAGCTCGGGTGTACGTTCGGTATATAGCTTTTGGAATATATAAGTGATATTGTTGCTCGTGGAATAGTGTCGATCACACGCGGGGCTTGAATAAAAAAAACGTGTAGTGGTTCGGCGAAAGCTCCGTGACACCGTGGGAATTTTACCGCGAGTGGCTGGTACCGGTAGCGGAGACTCGCATGACGACTTTGATGTGGTATACTAGTTCCTGGTGCGTTTTCTATAAGAAGCTTATATATATATATAGTGCCGCTCTCACTTGTATTTTTATCTATCGATTACGTTGAAAATAAATCGCGAAATTGTTTATAACAATCATAAACAAATCCATCCTCTAAATTCAATAAAGTAGTGAAAGTTCATTGATTTAAAACTTATTCCACGACTAATTTTCACTTGTATAAATTCGAATGCATATATACAAAGAAAAAGCTCTATATACATGCAATAACAGCTTCGATTAATGATTTCCAGGTGCAGCTCACCGAGCGCCGGTGGCGATTCTTGCCAGCACACGTCGCGCAAGCGCCGTCGCGGTATGATCGAGAAGAAGCGCCGCGACAGGATCAACGCGTCGCTGGGCGAGCTTCGACGGCTCGTGCCGGCGGCGGCGCGTGATCCCCATAGCGGCAAGCTCGAGAA
>JAPYZO010001561.1:0-14487 GCA_030522905.1 Torymus flavipes
TTTTCCATTAAAAAAAAATTCAATAAGAAAAGATAATCTTTTTTGTTTTTCATTCAATTTTAATTTGCGAGGTCTCATTTTCTTCCGTGTTTAATTTTAGGGGAAGTCAACGATATCAATATTGGAAAATTTTTAAAACCTGCAACGTTATATCCAATTGTTTGTAGATTTGTCACTGAATTTTACAAACAATTGCATATAACTTTGCAGGTTTTGAAAATTTTTTAATTTTGATATCGTTTACTCGCCGTAAAATTGAACAAGGAAGAAAATAACATCTTCCAAATTAAAATTTAATGAAAAACAAAAAAGATTATGATTTTTTCTTGAATGTTTTTCTAATGGACAAAATCTACTTTTGCAATATTGGAAATTTTCTAATAAAAATTTTTTCCGTTATCTTAAGAACCCTTTTTCCTGTCATATCAGTTTTGAGATTGGAATAAATGAATCATTGTAAAAAATGTTCATAGCTTTATGTCTACTAGACACCTTAACATATGTTTCATTCATAAAAAAATCATTTGTTGTTATGTATATATATCGCTTCTCTTCAATAAACTGTTTACAATTTTAATTTACACTGTAATATTATAACCTTCGCCCCTTTTGACGTTAATGTTAAATAAACAGTTTTATTTATCTTGATTAAAAAGATTTATATATCAGTTGAATATTTTTTATCGTACTCAAATATGTTCATTTCATTGTATTGTTTAATTATATCTATAATTTTTATAGATTTTTTTTTTCTGCAAAAACTTTAGTATTTTTATCTCTGTAATCTATTTTTATTAAATTAAATTTCAAAGTAACTGTCAGAAAAATTAATTGAAAAATTAAATGTAAAGTCGGATTATAAGTTGTTTGATTATAATTCAATAACATTTGAAAAATTTAAACTTAAAGTAATTTAATTTTGTTAAAAGTAAATAGATAAAATTTAGATTTCAAGACAGTATTTTTATTTCACGAGTAAGTATAATTATATTGTTCGATACATATCTGCTAGAGTTACCAGATAATCCTATACACTCATTGACATTCAACTGATAAGTTAGAAGAAGTCTGAAAATCCGTGGGTTTTGAATAATACAGCTGATTTTACGACTCGGTTTCGAGCCCATGTACATTACCGCTGTGGTATCCAATGAAAATGCAGGCGTCGGATTTTCGCACGTACGTCAACGTGCCATTCGGCAGCTGCTGCGACGAGCCGGCTAATAAAAGAGAAGGATGGATGGGCGCGGGCGGACGAAAAGAGGAATTTCGTGCTATGCAACTTTACTGTATACAGGGGCGCGCGCGTGAGACGTGACCGGTAAAGACCTATGCTCAGGGCTGATGCTCGTCCGTCAGGCTCTCCTCGTACTCCTCACCGGCCTCGCCCACGAGCGACTCGTAGTCGTCCCTTTTTAGATACTCCTCCGCTCCGGCACCCGGCTCCTCATCCTCGCACACGTCGCTTAATGACTCCTCCGAAGCCTGCCGAAAATTCCCGCCTCGTTTTACTTTTATTTCCATCGGGCTACATTTTACTTTTGTCCTAGTTTATTTTTAGTTTAACGCGCACATGACGCCTTTTCTCCTTAAACTAGACTTTAACCAAAAATTATAAACTTTTTCAATATCGAATTCAGGTTGTTTCCAATAACTTGTATTTTTTCAAATTTATCATTTTTTCTAAAATAAATTTTATCGTTATCTCTTTTATTTTATTATGTTGCTGGACTTCATACTCCCCTCACGCAAATTTTATTTTAAATCTAATTTATTATAATTTTTCATTTAAATAGTTTTTCTTTTTTTACCAATAACTAAACAAAATATAAAAATTATAAGTACTATAATGTTAACAAAATCTTAGGGGTATATCAAATTTATTTAATCTTACGAAGTATCATATTTATTGTAAATACAATACTGATATCTATTAACTAATTACATTACAAACCCGCAAATTGTTATGAATTACAAATAAATTACATTTCAAGTTTAAGAGTTTTACGTTGTAATGACAATAAAATTCCATAACGAGTAATTGACTGAATTCGATAACTGAAAAATGAACATGCGTTCGAATGAACAGCCAAAATGATAAAAGACAATTACTTGCTCCATTTACTTAAAGAAATAGTTAGTAAGAAAGTGTACGATTTTTAGGTCACGGGTTTTTCTCAAACTATAATTTTTTGGATTAGAACTCGGGTTAGTTAAACCGTTTTAGAAGAAAAAGGTTAAAAATCAATGTTTTTCAAATATAAATTATCCCATGTAGAATTAAAGTCCTTTGAATAGTCTAAAAATAAAATACTGTTTAATGATATGCTATAGGTATAAGATAGTTTAATATTGAGCAACGATGATGCTCTGATAAATCGCTAAAATCTACTGTAGAATTTTAAATTATCATAACATTCGGAAGATTTAATATTTTTCAGGTAGGAAAAAGCAAATGAAAGCTCATTTTCTTATTTGTTTTAATTTGTTTTTTTTTTTTTTTTTCTTGAAGAAAGACTTTCTAGTTTGAATGATTAAGATTTCAAAAAGAGGCAATTTCTCAATATTTTTTAAAAATAAAAATAAAAATGCTCATGAGACGAATTTTCGAGCCATTAATAGTCTAACAATTGTAAGATTTTTCATATTCACATCTAAAAATATTCCCCAAGTTTGAGTCGAATCCATTGCTTTCAGCAAATTGTGAGTTTCTTTAGTCAACAATTACAAAATTTTTGTCAAAAGTGAACTTTCCAAGTTTTAGTGGTTGCGTTGGATATTTATTTTGTAAGAGAATTAGAAATTTATAAAAAAATTCACGGTGTATTGACCTTAAATAAAAATTTTTTATAGCAAATATTCTACTGAAAATTTGATTTGAAAAACTTGAGTAGACCTATATACTTTTGATGGATTGTAATTTCGATCAGTTTTATACAAAAATATCATGCAATTCGCATTTAGTGTAACATCTCAATTATAATACAGACGGTCAAAAGTAGACCCAACGATGCAGATCTGCGAATAAATGATTCAGATTTGCTAAAAATTAAAGTACCGGTCCGCTTATGCGCATAGGTAACGAAGCCGAAGCTTCATACATATTTCCAGCCACTTCCGTCATCCCTTGAATTTTTTACGACTTCCTTCCGCAGGATTATCCATACATTTTGTTATTTCCACGTCGCCGCCGACGCTATTCATCTATTTATCGGCTGCCGCGCGCGAACCCCGCGAATATTGTCCTCTCGGAAAATCCGCGACTTTGTGATTTTATTAGAGCTGTCGTTCGGGCGCGCGCCGCGACGTTTAAAACTGTCGTCGGGTTGATGCGGAAGTAGAGAGACGCGATGGTTGCGGAAGGCAACAGAGGAAGAGAGACAGAAAGGGGCGGAAGTGCTTGTTTAGGAAGTATCCGATGAATATTCGTTTTGATCCGCTCGAAAGCTTCCGCTCGCCAGTTTAATGACAAACGAAAACGGAAACGATGCGAATCCGCGCCGATATCGACACATTATCGACGATCCGTCAATTCGTTAGGTCTATCGTGAACTCTTGGCTAGATTAGTATTTACATCTTCCTTTTTATCATTAGGAACATTCGCAATTGTAATTTTAATCTCATTAATATGTGAAAATTGACAATTTTCACATTTCTCCTTTGCAAATAATATCTTAATCAAGGAGAAAGTTTTTCCTCGTTTCGCTTTACTCACGTGCATTGTAGTATATACTTAATTGTACTATTGAAAAGTTTTTTTAGCATTTTTTTGAATGGATAGCCCAATGGAAAAAATTTCAACGATGATGTGTATAAGAATAAAGATAAAAACTAGGACCTACCACTTCGCGTAACGGCATAGGCTCAGGTGGCAGCATATCTGGATTGTAAGCAGTGACACAGCGCGCCCGCCATACCGTTATTGTACCCTCCTTTAAGGCTGCCGGAATAATAAGGTCTTTATCCTCAACGTTTTGTACTCCTGAGTCTTCACTTTTCGTCGTAGTAGCCTCTTCGGCCTCAACTTCCAGTACTTGTTTCTATTATAGAACGTGTGTGGTAGTACAAACCTCTTAACATTTGAAATGTCGTATTTACAAGCAATAAAGCTAATTTATTTGCAGGGAGGATTAGCACTTACCGCTGAACTGGCATCCGACTGGATGTGGCTGTAATCCGAATCGTGTAGGAGGGCGTAATAACCGTGTTGCATACAGCCGTTCTCGAAAATGAAACAGCCACGACCCGTAGGCTGCGCACAATAATTAATTAGTTATATTAATAATATATTACTCGCGACATCATAAGTAATACTATACTGTAGTAGATATATTTTGCATTTACGAGAATTCTCTGGTGTGTCAAAGATTT
The DNA here is from genome assembly GCA_030522905.1 of Torymus flavipes. NCBI lineage: Eukaryota > Metazoa > Arthropoda > Insecta > Hymenoptera > Torymidae > Torymus > Torymus flavipes. The sequence continues at coordinate 4,373 of JAPYZO010001561.1, forward strand.
ACGCTAAAAACTGTCATAATGCTAAATATAACATTATGCTTTATAGCTGATAAGTTAAACTATAAAATTTCAAGCCTATACATAGATGTTACATTTATATGTTAAAAAGTTTCTGTTGCATTAATTTATATTACAGTATCTCGGTATATCTATATATCACAAAGTTATGTTTATCAAATTTTTCATAAAATATTCTACGGGTATTTCAATTTCTCAACTACATTTTATGTTTAATTATTCAATATTTTTCCCGGAATGCCGTTCTTGAAGTTGAAAAAATGCTCGGATTATTCTTTATGCCGTCATTAAAGCTCTTATGCAAATAATTTCACGAAAAGTACATTGTTAATTCATGACTGATAAGACTTCGTTAAAATCTTTTCCAGATTTCCCTTTTTTAGGAGCCATCATCGGCAAGGGGGATACGGGCACGATTGGACAGCCCACGCGCCAGCCATTAATAATATTACAATATACAAACTTGAGCAGATAAAAAAGGAAAAAACACTTCTTAATAACGGCTCCCAAAGATAAAAATAGTGTAAAAAGATTAGTGGAGATTATCGAGGAAGGTTGTAAATATGTTTGTAGGTGAAGAATCTTCTTCCTCAAGTATTACAAGCTCTATCTCGACTTTCGTTGGGAATTAACTAGAAAATACGACTGACTCGCGAGTGAAAAAGCCTTGGAAATTATCTATTTATTTTCAAGAAAATCCATAATTTTAACCAAACTATATCTTTCCAACTATTATTGATTACTTCTTTCAACAAAAATATTGAGGTGTAGTATGATAAACGATATAATAGTATAGATAAAAAAAGTCATAAAAGGGGGCGATAAAGGGTAAAAGTAGGCCACCAGGTTGATTTCCCAGAATCCGTGAAAGCGGTGCCGCAGGTGCACGAGCTGGCCGACACCCTGCATTCGGTCGGCGATCCAGGTGCCGTAGTAGCGGCTTCCGCCGGCCGCGTAGGTGTACGTCCCGATGCCGTGACGCTGGTCGTGCCTCCACGAGCCCTCGTACACGTCGCCGTTGCGGTAGTGGTAGGCGCCGAAGCCACTTCTACCGTCGCGCCTCCATTCGCCTATACGTGCGGATTAATTCGTATATTATGCGTGAGAGTAGTAATATTGTAAGGTTCATTTGCATTTCGAAGGATGTTATTTTTTTAGGGGGGCGCATGTTTGCTCAGCCATTGACGCGATTGGCCTTTTGTGTTTTTCAGAAAGTTTTCCGCTTGTTGTGCACTGAAAGACAAACAGAGAGCATATGTGCCATAAGCAGATAGGTAACAAGAGTTTTCATATAGATATCCAATATATTTGAAGCCTACTTTCCGATTCCTACTTTCTAGATCCCGTTTTTCAATACGTCTATTTTTAATCTTTACAGTAGAAAATTTTCATTTTTTCTTTTCACAATAATCATCCACTAATTAATCATCATTTATATTTCTTTATGGTTTATAAAATTATTTATGCGTTCCAAGTCACATTTTTCATGGTAAAAATGATTCATTGCGATTGTAAAAATGTTTGAACTTTGAATATTACAACGTATGATGTAAAGTAATTGCTACACTTTCCGAGAAATTAATGCTCGGTTTAATCGAATGATTTAAATAAACATATAATAATTTCCGAATGTTTGTTACCAATGGATATCCGTAACACAAACAATTAATTATATCGCAAACACCAAACAACGTTTATGTATATAAAACATGCTTAATTGCACTAAATAACCTCAGATTCACAACACAGAACACCTGTCTTGTTCGCGTACTAACCGTAATAAATCAAAATTTCGTTCTACGTCCTCTGCAGCGATTAATCATACCAAAAAGTATATATAAATAGCGAAATAATATTTTTGCCGGCCGGTCTACTCTCTCTTAGACAAACCGTCTCTGCTCCAGCCTCAGCTCTTACGGAATTGCGAAAAAAACGAGTGTCAAGTGTGCCCCCGGTGGAATATATATATCGCGTGGCTCGCCACCTGCAGGGGGTCTCCGATCAATCACCTTCGTAGCGCGTGCCGTCGGGATAGTGGAAGATGCCGCGGCCGTGCCTCAGGTCCCGGCGCCAGTCGCCGTCGTAGCGCGCCCCGCTCCCGGCGAAGACATAGATGCCACGACCGTGACGCTGGCCCCGACAGTAGCCGCCGACGTACATGTCGCCATTCGGCAGGAGGGCCTTGCCCCGACCGTGTCGCTCGCCCGACGCGTTGCGATCGCCTTCGTAGCGCTGCGAAAAAATGCGGAGTGACAGAAAATAACCTTTTGAGAGACCTTTTCTCAAACTTACGCGTCTTACCCTACTGAAGTACCTATCTTTCAGGCATTTCTTATTAAATTTTAGAATAATTAGGTCGTCAAAGTAGGCCAATTTTTCTATAAAATACGCAAATACTCGGTTTATTTTTAATTAGATTATATTTACGATATATTTTCAAGTTCATTTGAGAATGTTTTCATAAATATTTTCTTGAAATATCTTCTTAAATAACTAATTTGAGATTAAGTTCTTATCTGTCAGTGTAAGTAACGGTCCATTTAGTACTTGAAAGCAATAAAGAAATCTAGAAAAGTATATTTATCGAAATATGCTATTGATTTATTATTCACATAAGTAAACATAATCGTAATTTCATTGATAGCAATAAAATATTTTTAACTTATATAAAACTTTTGCCCTGAAATAAACCTAAACAGTTTTTTTCTTAATATTAGGAGATAACTTCTGATAAAGTGACAAATAAAGTGTATATTCATTAACCTTATTGCTCTCTTTTCCGTATTATTGTATGACGTAAAAATGAAAAATATAATATTACTCTTAAAATTCGTGTTGTTTTGAAGATTAATAAAATTTAAAAATTAAATCAAGTTCAAGTTATGTTTTCATACCTATATTTCTTTAGAAACTTAATACTCTTATCATTAAATTACAATATGTAGATTTGAGGCAATGTATTGCAACGATAATTAACCTCAATTTTTCAATTGCATTTTAACACGATGTATAAAGTTTTAATAAGGTATAGTTTAGCACTTACCCCCAAAGGATTTTTGATTTCACTTTCACTGGATTCAGTTTCACCCTCAACCGATTCATCTTCACTCATATTTCCGTCTAAATTAATACAAGCTACTACACCTATTAGTCAGATTGATTGACGTACATTATCCTGAAGATGGACGATTTTGGATATGAACAACAACAAGTTATCTACTATCCTATGATAGAACTAAAATTTTTTCCAGTAATAAAACAAAATAATAAATAAATTATTAAAATGTTACAAAATCAATTTCCAAACAAAATAATGATGATTTATAAAAAGTTGAGATATTTGAAATAAAATTTCTAATGGTATTAGGTACAGTCCCAATCCCACCTACGAAATTCACCAGCAATATCGTTGGATTAGTCAGTTGGCACTCGATTTCCGGGTATTCCAATATGCGGGGTACTCTTATTGAAAGATTCTTATGACGCGATCATGAGGAAAGAAAAAAAAAGGATCGACGGAGAGACAGGATACATAGCAGACAGACGTACGTGAGATCACAATGCGGCCCCTGCCGCCTGCGTCTGTTTTTACAAGCAGTTGTGGGGGCGTAATAAACTGGTCGCCAAGTTTTTCTTGGGTTTCTTGCATGTTTTTTCATTTCGCTGGTTTACGTACACGGGGGGACAGGATCAATAGCTCTTGTGGATTCGAAAAAAAATTTCTTCTGAACACTGACAGTTTTTTCTTTTGCACTTTCATTTTATTACCTTTTTTATACAATTTATTACAACATAAAAAATTAGAGCGAACTAAAATCAGTGGTCATTAAAGCTTTATTTACTTACATTTGTCAAATACAGGATGACCGATTCTCGTCCTTTAAAGTTTGTCCAAGTATATACATTGACAAAATCGTCATTTTTGTCTCTTGATTTTATTTCTGTAACATACAACCCCATACAAAGTAATCTGATTGACGCAGAGTTTAGCACGTAAAAACGCTATAAATACAACTCACTCGATAAGGTACTATTAATGACCTTATTCTCGAGGAATCTTGAAATCCTGACAGAGGCATTATTTTCTTTAAACACAAATACAATTGATAAATCCTAAAAATGAAAAAATTACGTTAATGTTTAATTAAATTCCCTTCTATATAAATAGTACGCTACAAATGACTAAGGTATTCCTGCATATTTTACTAAATTAATTTTCTGAACAGTTCTTTTTATTAAAAGTAATCGTAAGTCTCGATCTAGTTACATTCTAATTACGCGCTGAAAGACTAAAAATATTTTTCTTTTTTTTTCTGTAAAATTGCGGGTGAAGAACTCTTTTGAAAAAATGTTACTTAAACCAAACAACGAATTAATTTTCTTTTTACTAACTATTTAATTAAACTTAACTCTATCTTCCAGTCAAAAGACCAATTAAAGTTTGCTTTTCTTTTTCCTTCTTTCGAACAGTGTCTAAATTACGCTGCTTCCAACTGCTTTTACGCAACTTGATAGGGCGTGAACCTACGTATCTCCCTGAAACAAACAAAAAATATGACTTATATTAATTTATAGCTAGAATATGGTTTGAAAATAAACGTTTGATGTGTTTATAAAATATTGTACCACTGATTGTGCGTAAAAATAGCTACCAAAATATTATTTCGTTCGAAATTAATGATTAAACTATAGTACAATCAAGCAATGTAAAAAGCGTTGTAAATAGCGAAAGTAGAATTAAGTTGCGGGGAAGGCACGGGACTGTCGTGCAAAGGGGCATATATGTAGAAAGATTGTTTAAAAAGATCTATACATGTGAGAAATAAACAGTTTTATCTATCTATCTATCTATAGTACAATCAATAGATAAAAAAAAATTATCAATGGTTACTACTTTTGTGACAAAATCCTTTAAATCAATGTCACATAACAAAGTCGTACAAAGCCACAATTCTCATATTCGTTACTATGCTCTTTTCAGTGCGTTTCAACCAGAGTATGTTTTGAAAAATCCAACAGCTTTAGATGCAACAGGTGAGTAGGTACTACCGTGTTATTTAATAGTATACTAGAGACTTATGGCTTAATGCCTCACCACAATAACGCATAAACAATGAAACCGAGAAAACCTCTTCCTTTATTCGTCAGATATTTCTTGACTTAATTTTTTTTATAAGAAAATGTTCAATCGCATTAATTTTCAGATATTTATAAACTTACTGTTAAATTCAATAAAACATATAGTTTAGTTGTAATACTAATTCATTTCTCTGCATGGGTGTGTATAGCATAAAAAAGCACATTGATATTACAAACAGACTTTGACTAAGATATTAAGGTTATTTAAACATTACTGATATTCACACTTATGAATATATCAAGGCTAGTATCAGATTTTTGTTTGATCTGAGACATAAACAGGAAAGTTGCTATTGTCGAATATATGTAAATAATAAGTAAAATGAGGATGTAATTATAAATTACTAGCAATATATTCTACTATATTTTTCTAATAATTACGTAGCAAGAGTTTGTTTGATATGAATTCTTTCAGATAAATTTGAATAGCAAGAAACAAAAAAATAATGGTAGAGAAACTATGCTCTTGATATGTTTTCTTACAGAAGTAATTAATGGTAAAAAATTTAATTTTGAAGTACAAACATATATCGGATGTCCGCTACTTATTTCAGAGAGTTTTTCACAAATTTAATTTTGAAGTACAAACATAGCGGATGCCCGCTATTTCGGAGAGTTTTTCGCTATTTCGGCAGTGTACGATTTACCGCTCTGACATAGTAACGGTTTCACTATTTTATATTAAGAGAGTATTAGAGTGAAGGCGGAGAATTTACAAATTATTGAGAAATAATGTATTTCACGTTAGTTTCCTTGCAACAAATTCCAGTTTACAGGACTTTGACAAATATTCCATCATATCTACTTTAGATCTAAAATTCTCTATTTCTTTTTTAAAATCATAAAGAATTTTGCTGGATAAAGCATTTTATTTAATAGGTGTACAAACCTGATATACTTTCTTTCGTTAAATTTTGTCAACGTATTTATATTATATAATATCCTTAATATTATATTACATATATGTAAGAAGTTCAATCTGTTGGTTCTTTCTATTTAAAATACAATAAACTTATGTGGCACTGTATAGATATGTGTACAGTGTAAACATGGAATGGCCAACCCGGAATAATTTAATAGCGCACAAATGTCATGTAAAGCCCGTAGCTGGCTGATAAAACAAAATTTTAATAGCACCAAGGATGATAAACGAAAAAATCCGCGGCTCACGCAAGCAACGTCCGTATTATAATAACTCGTCCCATTAAATGGGTAATACAAATACCTTTTTTCACCCTACTTCCTGAAAGCAGCTTTTGGCGCGCGCAAATAAAGACATTGTCAGCAGCGGAACCTAGCGCAAAATTTTCCCGAAAGTAGCCGACGCATCTCTCTTCCGAGTCCCCCATGCGCTCGTCCGACGCTCACGTAACAGCACCGAGTATAGGGAAGGAGAAAAAGAGAGAGACGGCGTGCGCACACGTATGTACCCTGCGGATCAGAAGTGTAATTTTGATCAGAGGGTGCAGCTCGCCACCGAGGCTCAACCGCCTAGGCGGGAGTTTCAACGGGGCTCGCGCTCCCTTCACATATCCGTTCTGAGGTTCATCATTTCTGCAGTACAGTACAGTATACATAGCGCACGAGGCTCTCACTCCCTCTTATCCACCCGGTTTTTCCACTTTTACGCGCCGCTGCTCCTCTCTTCGATCAGGCCGACAATAGCTCTTGTTTTGCTCCGTTCGTCACGGCCACACGCCCCCATTCCAAATGACTTTTTCGCGAGAACTACTTGTTGCTCGATAAAATATATACGTCCACGGAGATCCGGATGCAACGTTCGCGAGCAAAGCTTGGTCGACGTGTAAATGAGTTATTCGAGTGAAAAAGGGGGTTACTGAGCTTTGCAGCAGTATAAAGTTAAATTTTTTATAGATAATGACTCGCATGCGGTTGGAAACGTTTTATAGGAATGACATTTTCGATCGGCTTTCTATAATCGTAACTGGCATTAATAAGATCAATACGAAATATCCCGTTAATTGCACGGGATCACGAAGCTGAGTTATTTAAAAACTGGATAATTGAATCATAAAAAATTAAAATAAGAGAATAGATTTTTTATACTTTTCAAAACTGGCAAAGTTATTCAAAGCATTGGTGTAATTTAAATTTATGTGACGTCAATGTTTACCATGTTACAAGCATACACTGAGAAAAAATTTTCGTAAAAATTATTGATAGTTTTGTAAAAATTACCATCGTGTTTCGCAAAATCATTACAAACTGTAAAACCCAAAAATTACCACACTTTACAGTAATTTTTACAATACAGTATAATAAATTTGCCTATATCTCTAGCAAAATTTCTTATAAAGTGTGGTAATCTTTTGTGTTTTTACAGTTTGTGGCGACTTTACGAGATAATATGGTAATTTTTTACAAAACTATTAATGATTTTTACTAAACTTTGTTCTTAGTGTAGTAAAATTCATGCAACGTATGGCAGTTTTGACTAGTCCCTATATAATCTCTTATTCTAAGGTTTGAAATCTGATTGAATATCAATGAGTAATGAATGATAAACGAAAATGATTAGTTTGAAAACAAACTGTCCCGAGAACTCTTTATCGGTTACATCAAAGGATTGTATAAATAAAACATTGTGAAAATGAGTGGGTGGATCGGATCAAAAAATTGTTACTTTGACAACTTCAAAAGCTTTCGTTAAAATTTAGCAGACTTTTTTCACTGAAATTTCAAAATCCATATAAAAAGTTATTAACTTATGGTCAAATAATACTTATATCGAGAAATCCAGAATTACAATTATGTTTACATTAAAGAGCACACTTTCAAAAGTATCCAGTTACATTTTTATGTAACATTATAAAAAAATAAGCCTATAACTTGGATCTCTAGAAATTACACAACTTTGAAGTACAATGCGATTTTCCGGACAAATGAAAATTCCCGACAAGCGAATATTCGTAGAAGTAAAGCATTATCGTTCCGTGTATACAAAAGAGGACAACTATAGGATGAATTCAAGTATTTATTTGCATAACTTGTTATGATCATATAGAATAAATACAAATTCTTTACGCGATTAATTCATATTAATTCACTCCGCCGTCCTCTCTACGTAACAATCGGCAATCCATAATACTTTTAACCCGTGTGTGACTTTTTTTATAAAGTAATTTACTGCTACTATTATTAGCCAGCCGTGCTAAGAACATAAACGAGACAGCACATGGTCTAACATCTTAAATTTTTACATATAAAACCAGTCCTGTAATCCATATTAGTGTGCCACGTACGGCGCAATGCGGAGATGCATAAAACTGTCCGAAAAAGTCGCTAAAATCGGTTTTAGACACTTTTTTAAGAGTTTTATGCCTCCACTCGTTGCGCCGAGACGAATATGGATTACAGGGTTTGTTTTCTACGTAAAAATTGAAAATGTTACACCCTGTCTCATTTATGTACGCGGCAGGCTAATAGCAGCAATAAATTACTTGAAAAAAGGTCACACAATGGATTAAAAGTATTATTGATTTGCCCATATAGGTAATTTTGTATATATTCTTATCTGCTATTTGGTCGCCATAATATAATACACGAATGATACACATCATAGTCAGGTTCAAGAACAAAATAAACATTAGAATACGCAAGTTTCGAAATTATATTCTTAATCAACGCGCTTTACATTTTAGAATCATTTAACGAAAATTATAAATATGAAAATTAATTAACACATATACATATATTTTGTAGACCGATTGTAACAGAAAAAAATCGAAAATTTGGAAAATTGAGTGAAAAAAAGTAACACAGATTACCTTTTCGGATATAAAAAATGTACTTCTATCTCTTTAATCTAGTTTTATAGTTTATTTACAAGCTCTCAAATTGAATTACAATTCCTATAAAATATATATGCGTGCACGTATGAAATTCTGGTTATCGCGAAAAAAATGCATTGGTTCTATGAATGGGCGTTGGGAAACATTTTTATCTTATTTATTGTACAACCACTCTATGGCCTATATCCGATAAAACAAGATATGTATATATACGAATGTTTTTCGATTTTATGAATTAGTTTTTATCTAAGTTATGGATTGATTACTTGACGTCATATGTTTTATGATATAGCTTAATAAGATTTCACCTCTAAATCGATGATGGTGATAACCCGCAGCAATTTAGACTTTGCACATGTCAAATAAAATATATGAAGCCGAAAATATATATAATCTATTTGAAATATTCGTATAGCACGTCATGCAGTGTTTGAAGTGTCGTGCAAGGACGGCCGTACGTTTGCCAGAACTACTTGTTGCGCCGGACTAATTTCTATTCACGCTACTTGCTCTCTTCATTCTTTATTCTCGATAGCAGTCAAAAATAATACTCTTTACGTTGTTATATTTATTTTTATAGTCTTATAAGCAATTCCGATTAATATAATAAATGCTCAGATTGAAATATTGTGCCTTAAAATTATTTGTACATTATTATATAATGAATATATTAAAATATTTGTAAATTTTGCTTAATTTTATATTGTCTGTGTGACATTGCCTCAGATAGAACCTTTGCGTTAACAATTCGATTCTTTGATTAGGTTTAATGCAACTTCACAAGTATATTTTTATAAAACGGAAAAGTGTCTTTTTTTTTAAATAAGCGGACCTATTCTTTGAAAACAGAGTACGTCGTACATCCTAAAATATAGGGAACGCGCAATAGGAGTAGAAAAGAATATGGAAACTCACTTGTTGATTCGCCGTTCATTTTATCACTCACCGGATATGCGCACATCTGTATAAACTATAGTCCTATATACTTCCCCCTCTGAAACCCTTCCATTTATCTGCCCCGCGGCCCGAATCGATCGTCTTTCGTAATCGCGCTCTTAATCGCTGCGGGCGTACACAGGCACGTTAGCACTAGCTCCTTCATTCCGTTTTCGTCATGTGATTGCCCGTCTCTCACAGGGCTGATTC
>JAPYZO010001561.1:14492-33560 GCA_030522905.1 Torymus flavipes
TCCTCTTCTCGCCACTCCCTCCCTACCTCCTGCGCTGTTTATTTATATTTCGTAGACTTCGCATATGGCCGTTCCAGATCGCTGCCACGTATCACATGTAAACATTAGCCCGTGTCACCCACACAAATAGCCCGGGAATGAGCGGAAGAGAATACGATGCCACGCGAGCGATGTGTTTTTCCGAAGCCCAGCGAGCGAAATCGGCTAATAGTGGATATATGCGTGTCATTTCGTTGAAACTGAGTGTCGATGCTCCTACCGCGCGGACATATCACTCTGCTCTCGATGTGGGTGGGCGTATGACATGGAATGGCGAATGCGAAGAACTATAAAGGCTGGGCGAGAAAGACAGAAAAACTTGCGTGAAATTTTTCGCATTCTATTATTCATTGTCAAGGCAATCTTTGTATTCTTTTTATTATTCAAAATTTGTCGACTTTTTACATTAATATAAATTCGCATTTTCTTCAAGCTCTATATGCTAAATTAGGATATACAAATACAAATTTTATGTTTTCCATTAAACTAAAAGATAAATATACCGATGTAAATTTTAATTTATATTGAATTTGTAAAAGGTGCTTCAATTCTGATTTTGTAAGTTTTAATTTTATTTCTCAGCTTTTGAAACTTTGTTGTTTTGCCTTTCCTATCTTTGTACTATAACTTTTTACTTTTTTATCATCGGAAATCTAATTTACACGATATCGCTGTTGTTCGATTTCGCAGATGGATACTTAACGATGATTCGATAATTCGTTCTATCAAATTTTGATGGTTTATTAAAATTTTTCAGCTCTACAAAAGAGAAAATAAGTATAGCTTTGACATCTATTTTTTTTAACATCGATTGCTCCCATATTGGTACTGTAATCAGCGACGGGGGCTTGCGGTGCGCTTGTCAGTAAAATGCATGTAAATATAAATATTTACATTGGTACTCGTGTCATTTGCAGAGACCAGAACTTGAAACTCAGTTCTCCTAATTACGACTCTGAGAAAAAAGTTTAGTAAAAATTATTAATAATTTTGCAAAAATTAATATACTTTCTCGTACAGCTACCAGAAACTGTAAAAATCCAAAAGATTGTCATACTTTATAAGAATTTTTGTTAGAAATATAGGAAAATTTACTATAAGTATTGTAAAATTTACTGTAAAGTATGGTAATTTTTTAGGTTTTTACAGCCTGTAGTAGTTTTATCAGACAGTATAGTAATTTTTCCAAAACTTTTTTCTCAGTTGTCTCTATACTCAGTTTTGGTAAACCCTACTACTCCTGTATTTGCACATGCAATGGTCTACTTACACTTACTGTATATGTGCAATTCCGATGAAAGAGGCGACAAAACCCGAAAACACGATTTAAAAAATTCTTTTCGAGCACACCTTCGGTGTGTGGTTTTTCTTGTTTGTTATAGTATCTAAAATGAAAATCCACAGTTGTACAGCGTCCATCTAGTGGACTACTTTTTTTAGAGCAACTTCTTACTTTTTAAGAAAATGTAAAAAAAAACTTCTATTCAAACCTCAGCCATTTAGTCCAGGAACGTTCTATATTATTTTTCAAAAAGGAAATTAAACTAGAAAGAAAGAGCTTTAATTCCTTTTTTTAATAATTAAAAAATGTTGATTCCTTCAAAAGTTACAAGGGTTTGAAGTTGAACGTCGAAAAGGCAAAACGCTGTTTATTTGAATGTTCCACCAACCAGCCATTTTAACAGTTTCGGCTTCGAGTTGCCGTTGCTTATAAGGCACATCAACAATTTTTTCTTGCAAAAAAAACGTGAGTGGTGACCGGTAGGATTTCGATCATGGATGTACCAGATAAGAGGTTGGGCTTTTATACCCATAAGCCAGCAAGGTTCTTAGAATAACATTTTCTAGAAAATATTTAAATGGAATAAAATGCAGAACAATCCCAATCATTTTAAGCTATTCTTGCCTTTGTATGCACAAATTCATACAATAATAAAGAAGATATTGTTCTTACTTTTTATCATATTTTTTCATATAAAAATTTTTTAGTATATTTGTATGATGAATTGCCAGTATTTAGTTTTATTTTCTCTCATCGCCCACAATGTTTATCACACGTGGCATCGACCTAGAGAATACGCAGAAAAATCATCTCGCCGAATGCGAAAACTAAAAATGCGTATAAACTATGTTTATGAGACATCGAACTAACCTCAATCCATTTATTCTGAAACATATAGCGACACTTCCTCGAATTCTTACGAAAATTTATATGTTGTGAAAGTACCCTCGCCAACTAACTATTTTGCACTCGATTTCTTGAAAATTTATACTCGTTTGCATTAATAAATTACTAATGGATGTAAGTTTTATAAAGGAATCCTCATTAAGTTTTTTATACAATACCGGGAATTATTAATACTGATGGCCTTGATTAGAATAACTAAATTCTGAAAATTTCGCGAATTTACTTATTTTTATTGCACAAATTTCGTAAACATTGTCCAAATTTTATGAATTAAATATGATTTATTGCTGCACTTTGAAACGATACGAATGAAAAAAATCTATTAGCTTGTACATAGTATTATTTACATTTTTCATTTATATTAATTGAAATAGATTTGAAAAAATCTGTTTGAAATGTAATTTGGTTGATAAAATCTTTACATAAAAAGAATAGGCGTTCTTAGATCTTTAACGGAGTGTAAATTTTGTCGATGTTAATATATCACGCGTTAATTTTAATAAACGTTTATCAGTCGCAAATTCGCATATATAACATATAATCATCACGTGCGTTACAAAGTCTGTCCATAATACAGGTGATGACATGTGCAAAATAATATTGATAAATATATTTGCGCTTGACGTGTTTACATCGGATACGTTTGGTAACAATTGAGTGTTTGATTTGGCCAACTCGATTGCCATCATTTCCGTCATATAGAAAAAAATTGAAAGTAAAAGATACGCGGGACTGTATACGCGATATGCAGAGAATAAATTCGAATTATATTATATTTCTCAAAATAAATACCAAAATACTTATGAAATCTCAGATGATTTTACTATACTACTTATAGTAAAATTATATATAATAATAATAATAATATATATATAACATTATATTAGTATAAAAAAAGTTTCTTGAATATTGACATGTCTCGCAGTATGATGACTTGATTACGCGGATAAATAATAAATTGGAAATAATTTGTTTGGCGACAATTTCACTAGATTGTCGTCATTTCTTTCACGATAGTAGTATTGCAGTAGAATGTCAGATTGACAAGAACATTTTGTCAGTTGATTATGACTGTAATAGATTGATTGGTCAAATACAAGTCAAATTATAGTGCCATCACAGCAGAAAAAGTTATTTAAATACAAATTTACTTAGCAGCAATTTACAATCATTATCGTTCGCAAAAACTCAATAAACCGAATAAATAATATTTTTCGCTATGTTTGATATTACGATAAACAGTCATATAAATGGATTTAGCAATCGTATCGGACATTGACGGCGAATCAAAGAGACTTTCTCAAAGCTGAGTTCATGAAATTGCTGATCAGTCATGGGACTCTAAGATCGTGCTAAAAGAGCACATGTTCAATGAAAAATATTATCTGCAGGAATGGTACCTCAAGAAATTGGACATTTAAGCAGTTCGCAGGAGCTCTTATAAAGAAGTGAGGCAGCTTATCAGCGGTCATCGAAATCGCTCACTCGCAGCTTAAAGCTCCCTGCGCTCCGTCCGTATCGGCGCCCGCGACTCTCTCTCTCTCTCTCGGCCGGCGCCCAGACTCCCCGCCGCGATAAGCACTGGCGCTCGCGGAGACAATAAAGCGTCTGAAAAAAGCCTGCTGCACGCTCGCTGCGAATGTGCATCTCTCTCTAATATCGTTGCCACTCTGGAGCTTTCGCGCGACATCGTCGTCGCCGTCGTGGCGTTTACCGCGATGTCTTCCGGATAAGCCGATTGGTCTCGGCCAGTAGGTGGGGGATCAGCAGCAACTCGTACACACACATACGTCGGCGGGCGGCGCGCGCGCGAAGCCAAAGCGCAGAGCGGCGGCGAGCGCGCGCGAGCAGAGGGGGTAGGGGGTTGCTGAATGAAGTGCCGGGACGCACCTCGGCGGGACGCACTTCGTCGCAGTCGAAGGCCCGACTCGGAAGTCAGAGCCCAAACACGACCCGATACACCTGCCTCCCGACAGTGGAGCCGCGACCTACGACCACGGAGTAGAGGCTGCCCAGTGCCCAACGAACGAACGAACGAAACGCTCTCTTGTCCCGGCCCTCGTGCGCGACTCTGTACCAGGCGCATCACCTGCGACGGGTTCATAGGAAGAGGCCGAAGCTCTGGTGATTTTGGAGAAGCTCCGGGTGGAGGGATTTCCGTTGGATTGACTTGACGCGCGGCTTGTGCGGCGTGCGAAGAGGGAACGGAGATTTTTCTGCGGTGCAGGTAAGTTTCCTCTCTGCGTCGACTTGGGGGGGAGAAGTGAGCGCGGCGGCAACAAGTTGCTGCATTGCTCGTGAAATATTTCACCGAGCTCTGAACGGAGTCACGTGTGCTTTGTCAAACTAATAGCTCTGCCAAAGTTTGCGACCTAAACAGGTGGCAATTAAAGCTAATGGCAATTGTTTCTTCAAAACATTAAACTATGCCTGTACTGAAATTTGTCACGTTTTCTTTAAAATGATGGCAGGTTTTTCAAAAGTTCAAATTTGCTAAAGTTAAGAATAAAATTATTTTAAATGTAGGGTATTACCAGTAAATATCACGTAGAATGTTACATAAGGGTATAAGTTATTAGCTTTATCTTCTTACTTCATGCTAGTGAGAATAAATTTTTCCATCTAATAATACCGTCTTACTAAACTTGATAATATGCAATTTTTGAATATTAAATTCTCCCATTTCAAAAATAATTTTATATTTTTATCTATTGCTCTCCTGGGGTCGTGCAACTTTTATTTTTTATAGATACCCTATACTGAGAAAAACAGTTTTGTAAAAATTACCCTACTGATTCGTAAAGCTATCACAGAATTGAAAACCCTAAAGGATTACTATACTTTATAAAAAAATTTGCTAGAAATATAGAAAAATTTACTCGTGAAGCTACCACATAAAATTACCATATTTTACAGTAAATTTTACAATTTCTAGCAAAATTTCTTGTAAAATGTGGTAATCTTTTGGATTATTACAGCCTGTGGCAGCTTTACAAGACAGTATCGTAATTTTTACAAAACTATATGAATAATTTTTACTAAACTTATTTCTCATATATATATATATAAAACCTCACAATGCCGTAAGCAAAATTATAGAATGTAGATGAATGTAAAGGATCATTTTCGCAAACCATTCAAAAAATAATCTATTTTTATTGTTGTTGAATTCATCAATGGACAATTCTAACGCGGTTGTATAAAACAAAGACTTGTATAATGAAGTATTTAACAATGCATAAATATTTTCCTTTGATAACAATTATTATAATGACCATAATATTTTCACTAGTTGTAAGGAACTATAAATCTAAATACGAAAACCAATAACATAGAATAGAAAATATTTGGTTCATTTACTCCAAAAACTATTTTTTATGGTTTAAACATATAAACGCTGCAATATACTTTTGAACTATATTTGTAGAACATTTTGAATAAATGTTCTATTTTTACTCCATCTCTTAAAATACTTTGTTTAATATACTTTCTTGTTAAACACAAAATTTGTAAAAGCTTTGTAGAAAAAAATTATTTTAAATCCTAGCATTAACAATCGTACATATTTACAAAACATTAAATAGCCTAACAAAATTTTATTATTTTGGCAATAGTACTAGAGCGTTATCGTTTTAATCTCATTTTTACAATTAAAAAGTAATAAGCGAATGATGAAAATCAAATAATTATGGATCAATTTTTCTTTTGATAATGCTTAAAATAATTTTAAGATTAGTACCTATTGTCACGTAAGGCTTTTCCGTATCAACAAACGATTTAATTTATTTTGCGATATGTCAACTACTGAAATGCACTTTACAGAATAAGACCATGCGATCTTTTATCGTGTGCAACGACGTTACAACGTGCGTAACCCGATACAAAAATACCCTACATTCTTTACATTTGTTCACGATAAAGAGGCTTAAAATATAAACTAACACATTATACGTAGATAGTACACTACCAACGTAATAAATATGACAACATCTTTGTTATTTATATTAACAACCGATGTTGATAGCGTGGAAATGGACTAATTAAAATTTTAATTTTAATTAACTTGAGCGTCTTATGCCATATGATGTTAGAAATATGAAATGTTACTCGACACGAAAAAATTTAATTGATTGATTGTTTAAAAAAATCATATTCAGGCAAAGTAATAAATTGACTTATTAGTACCATATGTAACGCATCATTCTTAATAAAAGTTTTAATTTATTTATTAATATTATTTATAAATATAGTACAATCTTTTAATAAATTCTATTCATTCATCTCCAATACGCATCAAGGTAAGGTGCATCGTATGAAAAAAGCAAACCAGAATAATTTTCTTACGTAAGACATTATCTCAGAGGATTAAAAAAGAATCTGAAAGGGGTTAAAAAGAACGTTCGAGAATATAAAAGGGCTTTCGTCTTCTCTACACCTCGGAAGTGATCAGGCGAAATATATACCGGGTAATGGTGTCTTTAACGTTGTCGCTCCGAGGGGTGTGACGCATTTTTCCGCTTCTTTCAGCCCCTGCCATGATATGCAAATTTTATTGTAGGTCGATCAAAATCTCTTGCGGTACTCTTTGTCAATATCTGATTTAATGGTAAACTTTCGAAAATCGTTTTAAAAAAGAAAAATTTTTTTCATAAAAAATTGAACAGCTACACAAATGGTTTAAGGTTTTCGTAACGGTTTGATTTAATCATAAGAGATTTATCGGTGTATAAATGGACTACTTCTTGTTAAAATGATCTTAACGTAATGTCTTTCGAAGTTGAGAGTGATGATCAAATCAAAGTACTTAAATCAGCCTAAGTATTCATGAGTATGAATAAATTTTGTTAGCTGGGATCAATCTTGTTATAATACACCCCCATTTGTAATCTTCAGTATCTTTGGGTAAAATGAACTTTTGCAGTTTCAAGGGTATTCAATAAAAAGTCAATATCTTACAAAAAAATCTGCTTCTATATCAATAATAACGATCAAATTAATGCCAACGAACTCCGTGGTAAAAATTTTTATATAAATAAATATTTTGGTAAAACCGAAATAAAAAATGACTAAAACTGAAGATTCCGAAGTTGCGGGAAAACATCATATTTATAAAATACTCGGTATGGTGACGCTCGAAAAATAAAATTAAGTCCGTCCAAACAACTTATTTGTCTCGATAATCGTCTAGGCAGCACCGCACACCGAGCAACTAGCGATATTATAGCCCGCGGAGATCCCCGGTTTTACAAAGCCACCCACGCATTCATATCAGGCGCGCGTCACTCGTGTTCTCTTTCGCAGCCCCTTAATTGCGGCTGAAAAACGCAAGCCACGATCAAGCGCGTCCAATTCCGTCAAATCCTTTTGCAGCGCTCGTATCTCCTCGCTTGAGCGCGCGCGCCACGCGAAAATTAGCATAGCGCCGTCTAAATATAACGCGTGTGCCTTTAAAAATAGCCGCTGTCTTCGCCCTCTCTCTTCCTCTCGATCGCGCGCGCGCGCACACATCGTGGACATTCCACGCGGTGTAAACACGGCGCATAAATTACGAGCTGTAATTTCGCGACGGAGCTGAGAAGAGGCGGAGACAAAAAGAGAGAGAGAGAGAGAGAGAGCAAGAGCATCGCGGAGGGCTTATACCCGATAGCCGATGCGAGAGAGCGAGAGCGCGAGCGATAAATCGCTGGACTGGCGCCTGCCTGCGGTCTCTCGCGCAATACCGCTGTACTTTGCAAGCGCCAACTGTCGACGTCGACGCCGCCGTTGTTCACGGATAATTCACATGTACGCGGTATGACGCGCGCAAGCCGCCTGAGCCTCGGCTCCGGGGCGAATTTTTTCCCAGCGCGCGGGATGTGTCGCGTCAAAGTGGCGATCGAATTGCGTATGCATGAAATTTCCTCCTATAGGCTTTCTACATTATTTCAGTCGAATCTTAATATTCATTGAATATATGTCATATGTTGATTCGACATTTAACATATTTATTGTATATTAATACAATAGCAATAACGCGTAGCCTTTGCTAATGCGATACTTGAGATGACTTAAGAGGATGTGGGTACGTGCGTTCAGTTTGATATCTATCGAACCCGCTTTATCCAATATAATTGCAATTAGTCTAACCACCTAATGTTTTTCTAATTAAAGGGATGAATCAAACACTTAGATATCGAAGAAATATTTATAGGAAGACGAATGAGGCGCGATCTTAAAATTTCGCTCTTATCTCGTCTTTGCAGGCCTATGTCATGCACTCTCTGGTTAAAGTTAGCCAAATTAAATCTAGTAGAAACGGAAGCCATTTTTCAGCAATGAAATCAATGGTTTTACTAGAAAAACGGTGAAAAATGTATTTTATATTATATTTTATATTTATATTTTAACCATCGGTGAAACGATTATTCCGGTCATGATCATTAACCTAAAAATTAGACTCAATTTTAATTTTCAAGAAAAATCTAATAACAAGTTATTTATTTTATCGACATTGAGAGAAACAGAATCAAGCAAAATTATTACCGTTTTTATTCATATCTCCCCTAAATTAGCAACTGAATTTAAACAAACTATAGATGTTAAAGTGTCATAGCTTTAAAAGTTCGTGTGATCGACAATGAAGATAGACAAATTCCATTTTTTTTAAATATAACATAAAAAAACTGTCAAATTAGGCGCACAGTCATACAAAAAAGTGAAAAATATGAGCATTAAAATATTCTAAAGTCGATAGAAGACTTTCTTTACAGTTCTAGAAAACATTTGACATAATTGTTTACTGTTTGTACTGTAGAATACTTATTACTGTTTTTGACGAATTATAACACCAACACAATTGCTCTTAATTTGTTAATGAGATCTTGCGGCTAATACATCGTCAAGGAGTACTGCAAATGAATTTTACTCCAAAATTTTTTATTTATACTTAAATAGACTATTCTTTTGCTAGATGTGTCTATGCAATTAAATTACTCTGAAATATTTCGACGACCATTAAATGGTCAATATGACCGAAATAATCATTTCATCGCTAGCGAATTAGCTATATTTCTTCTCGATTTAGTAATTTCGAAATTTCTATCAGGGAAGATAGTAGTCATTCAGTGAAGTTCTGCAGTGTTTTCGCAATTCGCGGAACTTTAATATATAATCGTTTTAATATTGTTGTCAATATTCAATTGAGCAACTTGACAACTACGACATAGACGATAATTTATGTCACTGTCGGGCGCACGCGCACGCAAGATCGTCTACAGATCTTTCGCTTTATAGGAAAAAGTACTCGTCAGTAATGATGATTATGCAGTTCAAATGACCACTAATTAAAGCGCCACTCATATATAATTCAGAACTGACCTTTCGGCTAATCTCTTCTCGCATGCACGTGATTTGGCGATGCGTCGGAGTCACACGCGGGTATACGTGAATTTTTTTCCAATTAGAAGAGACGACGATTAGCTCGCCGAGAGTGTCTGCGATAGGAGAATATTCTCGAGCGCGAGCGTGGACGCGACTCTACCCCGGCGCAAGATGCGATCGTTAGACGAGGTGTGCAAAGATATACAAAGTGAGAACGAGACAATATAAGCATTTACGTGTTTTGGTCATTCAATCTTTTCTCGTAATTCTAACGTTGATCAGGAGTGTCAATATAAATTTATCATTATTTTAAATCTTCAAATTCGCTCGATTATGTAAATGAACAGTTTTTAATTTAGGACATGGCAAAATCGATAAAATTATCGTACGTTATTTATAGCTTATCAAATTTTTGCTACCCACAGATCATAAAAACAATTTTGGAATTACGAATATTTATTATTAATTATCGAAATTCTCTTACGTCCAAAATACACAAATTATTTTCGGAATTGAACGCTTGATTTAACTACCTACTCATTCAACTATTGGAAAAATCGCAAACAAATAATGTAAGGATGTGAATTAATATTTGAAGTGTGTTAATCATCGTTGATTGAATATTTGATATTTATCACTCTGGAAATACCGGCAGTCCCGGTTTACCCAAACTAATCAAGATAACAATAATAATGCTCATTAAGTAATTTTTACTCGGTCACGCGTATTTGTTTTGCCTTTTTGTCGACAATGTGTTTAGATGATAATCATCGAATCATTACTCGCTTAATTTAATGTAGGATACGCAATAATTACAACCTATGCGTGTTTTCAACCTAATAGGTTATAATAGGAAAACGAAAAAGAGGAACTCGATTTAATTTATTTAAGGCCACTCCCACAGTCAACTACCAACGTTGATATACTAGTTCTGAGGCAATTACAGCCAATACAAAGCGCATGAGTAAGGGTGCAAATAAATAACAAGGTGTATCAAAGGTGTAGTAAACGATAATTGTCATGAAAATCAATTCTTCAGTTATATCTCGTATGTGCTACCGTGACATCTGTTTTCATTGTAAAACAGTGGGTGCAATACTTATAGCGCCCCTTGCATACTATATTATTTGCATAGAGTGGTCAATAATATACTTCTAAATTTAATTTTGTAAAACAGACAAGAGTCAACTACTTAGCGTGACGTTAAATATCAGTTAACTCTGAAAACTTAATTAATGAATTACTTGCTTCAAGAGCTTAACATACTTTCGGAAACTCATCATCCAAGTTGATAAAGAATTTCGTTTTTAAATGTAAACCCTTACAAAGTCTTCTGATGCTTATGTAAGACACAATCTAATACCATAAATTATAAATGTTTCTGAATTGTTTATAAATTGATATAAAATACTGCGTTAATCTTCCATCACACTGTGAAACTGTTAACGTCTTATTTACCGACATCATTGGTAAAAAGTCAATAAAAAAATATACCCCTACTGATATTACGATCCAGAAGCTGTATAGCACCTAACCACGGTATCTTTTCTCTTATTTCAGATCGCGATTCTAAATTCACAAGAAGCATTAGAAAATGACGAGCGAGAGGATAGAGCGAAGGCCCTGCCAGGCGAGCCTCAGGATCGCCGTCGCGGTGCTCGGCGCGTTGGTGTTGAGCTGTCAGTGCGCGCCCTCGTTTAACCCGAAACCCTCGTGGCGCGAGGACGGCGACGTGCCGATACTCGCACCGTCCTGTAACCCGGCGACCGGCCGCTGTTGGAGCTGGCTGCCTCTCGCCGACTCGCGCCAAGACGACTATCCCGCTGAGCAGGATTTAGAGTTCGACAGGTGAGTTGAATTTAAGCCTTGACTTTTAGTATCAACCAAAACCGGATTCTCAAGTTCTTTTAAGAATCTACCTCAATTAGAAGCGAAAATTATTTGTTTATATTTCTTTTTTTAAATAATAGGAAGCATTCAATGGAAGTGAGTGTAGATCAATTTTTTTTTTAATTATTATATTTTTTCTCTTTTGCAATATTTTAATGAACTTGCGTCAACTGTAAACGCCGCTACGTCAGCTTTTATATCGCGATTATCGTTATTGTCAATCGGAATCGTCTACGGATTAAAGTGGAATAAAGATAATATTCATGCTACGTCGAAAGTTCAAATTTAACTCAAGAGCCACGCGTTTAAAATTCTTGAAATTTCTTTATAAATAAAAAAAAAAAATTATAATGTAAGAATATGTCTATAGCGCACTGTGAATAAATTATTTGTACAAAAAACACCTCTTTAAATTTTTTACGTTGGTATCAACATGCAGTAGTATAATAAATATTTTCGAAAAGACGGAAAAATTCCGGCCAAGGCTGTTCTGAGTCATCTACCGAAAAACTACAATGGCCGAATTCTTTTCAGATGCGTAATTTTGATCAGTTGACAAAAGACCACTGCCCGGGATAAAAATAAGTAAATTACCTTAAAAATAAACGGCAATCATGTGAATGCGTAAAATTATAAATTCTTCCAAGCCAAAAGTGTCTTTGAGACTCATTCAAGAATGTTCTCGTTTCAATTCGCCGATTTCTCTCGTTTAACAGCATATTTGAGATTGAAATCACAACTATATATAAGTAGATATGTGATTACACTTATAAAAACTGATACCGATCTTAATTACACCTGTTTACAGTGAAATTCTTTTTATATAATCTAAACTATTCGAAAGCACTCGAGATTGATGAGTCAAAATATAATTCATTTATATAATATGATTACTGTACTATCACTGTTAATTTTTATACGTGAGAAAAGATACTAAGTAAAAAGAGCGATAATATATCATGATAGCTATTTCCGATACATCTGAAATCTCTCTTTTAATAAAAGAAAATCGCCGCTGCACACAGGGCTGCAACAACATACGTTATAGCGACAATAAGAAGCTTCCAATAAACACAAGAAAAACAAAGAAAGAAAATACAGGTCGAGCTCGCGAAAGCGACGCACACACGCGTCTATATATATTATGCCCCCGCGACTACGGTCGACGTTCCGCTCGCGCACTGGGGGCTTCGGAGGCTCGTCGTCGGGACGTTACGCATACATATGTGCGCCCGGCCCGACCTGAATGTTTACGTAAGGAGGCCGGCTCGCGAGATCCGGATCTCTCTCGCGCGTCAGACAATTAGACGGCCATCGATTTTCGCCCCTAATCCGCGCGGGAACGCGTCGTCGACGGCTCCCGCCTACGCGTCCGCCTCACTTTATATGACGTAGTTTTCATTCATGCTTCTATATTTGTGAATCGGAAGCGCATGGACATTAAAGGGAAAAAAAGTATCCTCAATCCGGTCGCCTTATTGCATTATTGGACGTTCTTTGCTGCGTCTGATTAATCCAGAAGGGTAAAGTTTTTTCATCTATGTATAGTGAATGTAATGAGATACAGTGCATTTAGGAAGTTTCTTGATTATTTACAAAGTTTTAAGGTCAAACAGGGTGAACTACTTTTGATGGAGCACCTGATAAATTAAGGGTGGATATCTACAGTGTAAAAGTTTTCAATATCGTCCACCCAAAATTAAATCACTATAAAAATTGAACGGTTTCGGAGTGATGAATCTCTAGGGAAGTATGTTAAAAATCATCCTATACAAAAAAGAGATGGACTTGTCACCTCTAATGATTGTGATTAATCGATTTGAAATGGACATGTAAAATTTGATTGGCCCTCGATAGCCCGAGAAGCGCGTATTGACACTTCTAGCATGTTAAAGTTTCTAAACGATTACGTAAGAAATAAAAAACAAATGTAACCTTAAAACTAATAAAGGGCATTTCGCAATTTGGAAAAATGGGTCCCTAATATGGACCACTTTAAAAAAAAGTAAAAAATTATTAAAAAAATATACCTATGTCAATACTAAGGATTTCAGGGGTGGTCCGTATTCGAAGCTTTTGAGTTATTAAGTACTTATTATCACATAATACATACTAATACTAGAATAATACTTACGCATATAGTAATACTCGATATTTTATTCACCTCTATAATAAACTGTGCTCATTCGATTTTAGTTGTTTAAAACTTTTTTTTTGTTGGAAATAAACAATTAGTTCTCCTAATATGAAAATATATCAGATAGCCATATAAAAACATAGGTACTTATAACAAGTCATTTGGACTAGAAATACATCTAATGAACCTATTACGAAAGAATAGTCAAATTAAGTGCAACTGTTGTGTCGTAAATAGTTAGAAAATCGTTAAATAATTTAGCTAATTAATCTGATGAAATATTTTAAACCCCACACCAAATTATACCACATACATTTAATTGTTACTTATCCGCCCGATTAAACACACTTAATGCTCTATGGCTCCCTTTGACCTTAATTCTTTATTACATAACTATGTATAATTTTATAACTATCTAAAATATTGAGTATGCTTTCCGAGAAGTTTATTATCAAGCCAGGGCGTCTCGAGCAAGTTTAATTTGAATTTCCTGTTACATACTTTTACAAAGGAAAAACTTTTTAAGTTCATTATTATTGTCAGGAAATTCTCGGTATAATTAGTTGTTTGGCAAGAATCAACAAATAACGAGAATAAAATGCACCTCATTGTTACAGAGTTAACGTACAACTTTTATAAGCTGGATAAAAGAAAAGTTATATAAATAAGTAGCCTCACGTATTCACAAGATTCAACTACAGATAATTTGTAAGAGTATTGTTCTACTTGCAAAGTAACTAAAAGAATGCATAGACTCGCAGCAGTGATGTATCAACTGCTCCTGACGCTTTCCATACGAAGAACTTGAATAATCTTCCGAAAGCCAAAATTTCAAAAGCAAACGAATCCAAGTTCTATTGAATCGAGAACCGTTTAATAGTATTAGTTCATTATCACCGCATCCACCCACACTTTTTACCAGCTCGTACGTAGACTAATTGCGGCGATTGTGTTTCTCGCTTGTTCCAGAGCACAGCCCATCCACGAGCGCGACGTTGAGCAGGAGGGCTGGCAGCAGCCCACGTACGGCGACTCTGAGAGGATGCCAGCGGGTGGCCGACTGGTAAAGAAGGACTACGCCAAGAAGGAGTTCATCTCGCGCGGTTGGAACGCCGGTGGCATGCCCTTCTCCGTCCTTTATCTCGTGCCCCGTAAGTCCAACCAAGGTAATGAATAACGCCTCATTTCGCGTCTCGACGCTTCCTTGATATATCATTTTGCTTTTTCATTTATTTCGTTTACGGTGAGGAGACATTCGTATGGCCTAATTTCGAGGCAAATTCCCATTATAGAGGCCATCAATTTCATTTTTTTCTTCGAGATTATAAGACTGGCAGAATGTCAATTTGTGATTGATATTTACATAACGTTTTGTTCGGAAAGTAATAATACAGTAACAATGCGACAATGTGTTTTCACTTATTGGACACTTCCAAAATCCGATGACAAAAGACCTTTAAATAATCAGACAGTAGCGTCAGTATTGTTAATGACAACAAAAAGTTCAATGCATGACAATTTCCTTCGATATGTTCATCGAATAAAATATTGTTTTGCGGTTCCATTAAAAGATACATTTCTGGGAAATTTACGATATTTATAATTCACAAACTGATATATATCATTTTAACCAAAAATTTTTTCGTTGAATTCAGCATCAGTACACCTCGCTTTCCAGGAATAAAATTAAATTATATTTCATTTTGGAGCTTTGATTTAAAACGTATTGATTAAAAAACAAAAATTGACGTATAGGTATAATATAATATTCTACTATTCGGACGACCGATTTATGTACATAAGTATACATGTATAAATGGGATATAATCATTCCTCTAGTCAGATATTAAAACAAAACAAATATCACAGCGAGGTGTTTCGGCACTTATAGCATTAACTATAATAATATACTAATTGTCAAACAAAAGTTTTTTACTTTCCAATGCAATTGACCCATAATAGAGACAAAATCAAAGAATAAATTTAAAACTTTGAAGAGACAGAGTATTTTATTAGAAAGAGCAAATGAATCTTGTGAATAAATAAGTTTTATAGAACAGTACGAATTGAATTATTTTTATATATTAAAAAAGGTATTGGACTTTTCTACATTCGTGCACTGATTTTCCTCGTTTGCTGTATGTATTGCTTTTATTTGCTATTGATAACGTTATTGACAAAACATTAGAAAATTTATAGCTTACTTAATTAGTTAAAGGTTACTGTTAATTTTTTAATTTATCATATGCGACATGTCCAATTAAAAAATGTGAAGTGTCGCGAAAAATTCAGTGGCTACGTTAGATAACATTAATGTCGTAAGTTCAAAAGTAGAAATATTATGATTTTAATGTCGATCTTATAGAAGTTTATTACTCACTTTTTCTTATACTATTTCAAATAACACAAATTTCATGTAAACCTCAAGCGTATATAAAAATCCTAAGTAATTTACCAAATATTTCACGAAAGCTTGAAACAGTAACCGACGAATCTAATGTAAGTACACTTTTACCGTCTATTTTGCAGACGAGGAAGGAAAGGCCGAGGCCGCTAGACGAAACGGAGAGCCGCCGGCCGCATCAGCAGTGCGCTCGGGCCCACGAGTGGGACAACAGGCCGGAAACTACCGACTGTCCCAGCGCAACGGCCAGCATCAGAACCGGCGTAACTACTCCATCATTCCCCAGCTCTTCATCTCGTATGGCTGGGGCCCCTCGGGCAAGTAAACGACGAGGACGATTATTACAACGACGCGAGAAAGGCGCCAGCCTGAGAAGAGGAGGACATATGAAGCCCGATAATCGTAGAATGACAATGTTTAAGAGACGAAGAGAGGAACAAACCGATGTACGTTTTTCTTTCAACTGTCAAAGTTTTGAGGCTGATATATCGCGATCTCACGCTAACTTTCCAAATAAGCCGCCTGATGACGGATCGCCACCCTTCGAGTGCCAGCGTGCTCAGAAAAATGACTCTTTACCGTACGATTACTTTATTTTATTTATTTTTTACCTCCTTAGAAATAAATGTTTTCTGAATCAAAGCGGACTCATGTTTTTATATATATTTTTATGACCCACTTTTTTTTATCGAGCTAGCATTACCATCATTCATTATTAACAGATGGAAGTTTAGTGTAAAACGTGCCAACCAAGCGATTAAAAAAATTAGGATGGTTTGGTAAAAAGACATGAGAAATATGCAGACCTGATTGCATAAAATCTTTTAGATTTCACGAAAACAGAATACACGTTTCATTGCAACAACGGCGTTTTTCTGAGCGTTCGAGCATATGTAGACACATTACGCCCTGGCTAAGCCGCCACGATCTCATAGGGTTCTTTTGCGATAAAAGAACTGAATTTTTCGTCCATACATACACATTACAGATTAACATTCGCGCGCATAAATATTATATTGTAAACCATTATCCATCACTTATTTAACTTTCTTTTCTCTGTATACGATTATATTGTAGTGTATAAGTGAAAAGTGACGTTGAAACATGTTCATGTAAGTTTAAAATGTATTGTTCTGTATTATCTATTCACTGTCATTAGGACACTGACTTTCAGCGCACTGTTCGACTTATTTATCTTTAGCGAATGATCAAACGAATCATAAGCTCGTTGTAGTGTAAAAACTTGTGTCAATGTTAACTGCTGCAGAAAAATTATTGTAATGCCTTGAATCGTGAAATGGCAAGACCGCCTTTGAATTAAAAACAGTTCAAACATAGTTAACTACACAGACATGGTAATTATTTCGAATTATGTAGGTTTTATAAAAGTGTAGAAATATTAAAAGTAATTAGTAGAAATATCAAATGAAATATCCAAGGCGCAATTTTCAGTGTAGTAACGTTTGGCATTACTTCCTATAATCGATTAGGATAAAACAATAGTTTCATAGTTCAAGACTTTCTAATAATTTCTGATTGCTTAGCAGCAATAGAAACAGTTATAAAAAACCCGGTTCATCATTTTTGGACAAGTATCTTTTTGCAGAAAGTAATTGTACTTAACTGTTCAAACATATATAGCATAAAATAAAAAAATATTAAAAAACAGAACTCCATTGCAAAAAGAAAATCTCGTCAATTAAAGGATTAACGAGTGGCAGTAAACTCGCGATCGCGCAACTGAATCGCAAGTTACAGATCTGCACACGATCTCTCATCGATGGTACAATAAAGTTTTATTTTGAAAGAAAAATAAAGAGTAATTTTAATATACACTCACCGTTCATTTCCTTCATCGCCTTTATAAAGTCCTGTGGGTCTTTGAAAGACACAAATCCAAATCCTTTGGTCTTGTTTGTTCTCTTATCTCTTATAACCTTAGCTTTTTGAAAACTCGAATACTTGCCAAAAACGCGGACAAGCATTTCATCAGTGACGTCGTTACCAAGATCACCGCAGAATATCCTGAAGTCATCTGTAAAGAGAAATATTACAGCATAAGAAAATTTTAAACTCATGTCAAATAAATGCCGCGCTTTTCTGTGTCAATTACGTTAGTTCTCCTCTCTTAACAAATTGATGGTCGAAAGTATTGAAGCATTTTAAAACGCAATATGATTAGTTGTTGATTCAAGATCAGCAAATTTTTAATTTTACCAATAAAGAAGGTTTCGAGCATTGGAATGGAAAGTAAAAAAGATTCTTTAGAATAAATTATGGCAATATTATGTTTTGATTTTATTTTTAATTTAATACTTTATGAGAAAAAATATTCGAATAAGCTTAGTTTTCAATTTCAAAATTTAGTATTTATTAAATTTAAATGTACTACAGTATTATATCAGTTATTAAAGATGCATTAAAATTAAAAGAAAAATATTTCTGGTTTATAACAAATAAATTATTCTTAGCATGTTTAATTAAAAGAAAAAGGATGCGCAGCGCGCATGGATTTAGCTGGTAAACAGCAGGAAACTTTAGGCAGCATCATCATAAATTATCTATATTTTATTATATGTTATCAATTTTTTCATTGCACGATAACAATATCATTTTTAAATTGAATCTCATTTACTTCCGATAGTTTGATAATTAATTAAGTATAGTTTTTAAAATTATTATCCTATATTTCTATTAACTGCTTTTACGTAATATAGTTGATTTTAATAAGTTACCAATATTTTATATTTAAAAGTTATGTTTTTAATGAATTATTAATTTCTTAGACATAGACTCCAACAAAATTTATGCAACTAATTTTTATGCAGCAATATATATCAGCAAAAATCTTAATATTTGACTTTAAAAACAAATATTAAATATTTAAACTTCTTAATAAAATTATACATTTAATATTAAAACGGAAAAAGCTAAAATTTATTTAAATAAGTAATTTATTAGTACATTACGATACGTGTGACTTAAGTGGCCCATTATTGCACGGCATGAAGTTAGCGCCCGAGCGTAGCGAGGGCGATAATTCATGTCGTG